>SZWC01025380.1:2767-14814 GCA_023375785.1 Penium margaritaceum
TCTGACAAGGCAATCCTAAGACCAAGGACCTTTTTGGATATTTCTCCTATCAGGTCCTGACCCTGGACCTCTTGCCTTTTTCTTTTCTCAGGCTAAGGCATGGAGCCATCACCCATGCCCACCCAGACATCGACGGTCCATGACCCCCGAAACTTTGAAAATTGATATCTCCCAATCCGACTGTTGGATCGGGCTGAAACTTGGACCGTAGACAATTTTCCATCTGATCTTTCTAATGGTAAAGTCAGATCGAAGATCGGAGAAGGCATCTCGTAGCTTCCTGGAACTTGCTCTTGTGGACCCGAAACTGAGCCGGATGGCTCCTTTCCCAACAAGGTGGTCGTGGCCACCTCAAGCACAGAAGCTGAGTACGTCTCTCTCAGCTTTGGAGCCAAGGAAGTAGTTTGGCTTCAGCGTCTCATGGCGGAGATGAGTGCGAGTGCAGCAGTTCCTGTTCCTATGCGCGTCGACAACCAGAGCGCTATTGCACTCGCCAAGAATCCCGAGCACCATGCTCGCACCAAGCACATTGACATCGCCTATCACTTCATCAGGCACATGGTGCAGGAGGGTGCTATCAAGCTGGAGTTTACTCCAACCAGCAAGCAGGTCGCTGATTTTTGCACCAAGCCAGTGACCGGTGAGAAGCAGCAGTTCTGCATGAAGGCATGTGGACTCAGCCCACTCTGACTGCGGCAAAGTGGGAGATTGTTGGGAAACGAGCCATCCGGCTCAATTTCAGGTCCACAAGAGAAAGTTCCAGGAAACTTCCAGATGCTTGCTCCGATTGTCGATCCGTCTTCACCATTGCAAAGATCAGGTGGCAAATTATCTACGGTCCAAGTTTCAGGCCGATCCAACAGTCGGATTGGGAGATATCAATTTTCGAAGTTTCGGGGGTCATGGACTGTCGATGTCTGGGTGGCCATGGCTGATAGCTCCATGCCTTAGCCTGAGAAAGAAAAAGGCAAGAGGTCCAGGGTCAAGACCTGATGGGAGAAATATCCAAAAAGGTCCTTGGTCTTAGGATTGCCTTGTCAGAGTGTGCTGACTAGGATAAAGGTACCTCTCCTTACTTTTTAGGTGAGGTGAGATCCTTGTCTGCTAGCCATAGACACATGGCGATTCTCCATGGGTTTGTGGGTGATGTGACCACTAGGAGTGTGCCATGAGAGCATTCTCTAGCTCTCTAGGTCGTGTGTGACTGGTCAGCCTGATTGTAAGGCTAATTTCCTCCCTTGTGTGAGATTGTGGACTCTAGTGTGTGAGCCTTAGTCTCCATGGCTAAGTGGTGTGGCTTGTGAGAGGGCTGACTTGCCCAAGCACTAGCTCTATATGTACTCCATCATTTTGAGTGATTCAACAACCATTCTTCAGCACAAGTGATGTCCTTTCAGTCCCACATGCTTACTGCTCCAAGACTCCCTCTCTCCTCCAGATCCAACACGCCTTCCATAGCCTCCTATTGATCTCCTGATAGATATCAGGAGAATGCGGACGGCCACCTCAAGTTTTGGCGTGATTTGCGGAAAACCAGGTTATGGCCTCGGTGAGGACCGAGTGCAAGTACGAGAGTGCGAGTGTGAGCTCCTCGCGATACGATAGGTGCTGACGTGGCGAGCGGTAGAGCAGCGGAAACACGGACCAAAGATCGGAGGAGATGGATGGGCTTCGATTGAGACATCGGATCGAGAGAATGGAGCTACGGGATCTTTATAAACAATGGATCGATGGATCGAGAGCATCGCACAGACGATGGAGCGATCGCAGCCGTCGAGGGATCGAGAGTATGAGCACGAGCTCCTCTTCACCCGAGGAGCGAGAAGATTGATGGGAGCAGAGGACCTGCTGCAGATCAGGACGATCTCGTCCATGGATCGCACCGAGGGCGCAAGGCATCCGCCAACCTCGGTCGCTCGGTGCATGGGAATACCGACCGGCATCCGGGACGCTCAAGGAAGACACAACTGGACCGGACAGACCTAGTTCATGCATTTTGCTTGCTCTTTGTATTTCCTAGCCACTAGACTAGTATAAATAAGTAGTGGTTTCATTTGTAGATTGCTTCGTCTGTACTACACCATTTTGGAAGTATAGCATATCGTTGGAAAGTTCAAGAGACGAACCGTGTACTTCTGACTTCTGTGTAACCTCTTGAATCGTCACTGTGTAACAAAAAGTGATTCTTTGCAGCATACAGTTGCAGTGTGTACAACACAGTGTATTTCAGTCACAGTTGTTCGATTTGTTGTATCTCCTGAGACACCTGTGATCCTGGAAAAGTGCTCATTCTCACATTTGGTATCAGAGTAGGAGGTGCCTTCACCAGGAGCAGTCGTCGCCATGGCGTTACTCACAGGAAGCGGCCATCATGATCATTTCAAGATACCAATCTTCAACGGCGATGACTATCAATCTTTTGCGTTCAACACGAAAATGATATTCATGAATAAATGACTATGGGGGGTGGTCACCAACCCACCTGCAGTCGTTGTGGACGCTTATGCCTGTACCGAGGAGAGAATCAGTCATAAAAGTCGGTGCAACCAAGCTTTTGCAATCTTGGCTTTACAACTGGAAGAGCGGCTCAAATTTCTCATTCGCGACGACAATGTGGACCTTTGTTCGAGAACTGCATGGCGAGCTCTCAAGCGACGTTATCACAAGATCAGTGACGATGAGCTGGGTCATATAATCAAAGAGTTTCACACTCAAAAAATGGAGGAACACACTCGGCTTGAGGATCGTATCAGTTATCTAAAAGATCTCTCCAATCGCATCATAGCTTTGGGTGAAGTTATCTATGAAAGAGTGCTTGTTCAGACCTTGTTTCAGAGCCTTCCAAAACGTTTTCAATACAGAGTGAAGCGACTACAAACCTTCAATAGCTATCGACAGGAAGATGATGAAAAAATTGCACTCATCGGGTCTGCTGTCAAAAGTGCTCTAGACGCCATTGGGAACGCTGTTCCCACAACAGCAGCAGCAGTACAAGTAGCACCAGGACCAGCAGCGGCCGCAGCGGCAGCAGCCACCAAACCACATGTGCTGACCATTGAGAAGGCAACATAGGTTCTCATGCTTGACGAAGATGCCTACATCAAAGAAAACGCTGGCGAAGTCGGACTTCACGCTAAATATCAAGGACGTCCAGATTGACGAACAAAGAAATACAAGACCTATGGGAACATTCATCCCAGCACCAACCAAGGCACTCAAGCCACGTATCAACCTCGACCTGGATATCCTAAACAGGCTCCCAGGCCTTATGTTCACCCAGGGGATCGCATCTGTTGGCGATACAACAAAAACGGGCACATCCAACTTGACTGTTCGACTCGTCCCGAGCAACGACCGCGATTCAATGCGCCAACGCGCAATACTCTGCATGCTCTCCTCACAAATGAGACACCATCAGCCTTTCTCTCAGCCTTTTCAACACTGTTTGTTGACTTTTCCCATCTCATCTCAGGTTTTACTGGTTAAAATTCCGCCGACATGAAGCAAAATGTTTTCACAGCTGACGCAACCGACTTCGAACAACATCCTTCAGACTCAAGCGGGATAAGTTCTGACTCCTCAATCAATCACGAAAAACTCATTCTGGAAGAACTGGCAATGTGTTTTGTTGACTGTGCCTACCTACTCGCTGCCGGAGTCCTTGCCTGGATTATTGACTCAGGATGTACGAAGCATATGACTTGTCGCAAGGAATGGTTCACCATCTATACCCAGTATGCACAACCTCGTGGAGTTCGTGTGGGTGATGGACGACTCATCCTGGCCTACGGTGAAGGTACAGTGCGAGTGCTTATTACCCTTCAAGGGTAACAGGTGACGCGCACCTTCAGCCAGGTTTTTTCGTCCCCAAACTTGCAGCTAATCTCCTATGCATAGGACGCATCAACGACAACGGCTTCAGAGTGATTTTTGATCTGGACAAGAACTGCAAGATTATGGACACCAAAGGGAATCTAGCAGTCGTTGCTACTCGCACTGGTCACCTGACAATTTTCGACTCGGAGGAGGTGTCATCTGCTATGTGAACAAATGAACCAAAAGTCGCATTTATGGCAGCTGTTTCTTCTGACAGCCATCATCCCACCTCGACTACTTCCACAGCTGACTTATGGCATCGTCGGCTTGCCCACGTCAACTATGCCATCCTTCACAACATGGCACAACAACAATGGGTTCATGATCTCCCATCTGGACTCACAAAGCCTTCCGACACAACACCATGCAGCGACTAATTCACAGGCAAACAACATAAAAAACCATTCAAGGCTCATCGAACTACGACAACACAAAAGCTAGAACTTCTTCACATGGACCTTTGCTACATCAAGGAAGGTTCCGTGTCAAACAAGCACTACTTCCTGGTCATCATCGATGACTATAGCCATTTTGTTTGGGTCAAGTTTCTCCGCTACAAAAACGAAGCCACCAATATCATCAAGATCTGGATGCGGCAGATTGAAAATGAAACCAGCCTCACCGTGAAAAAAATCCGAACTGACAATGGTGGTGAGTTCATTTATCACTCACTCCACTCTTTCTTCCAGCAGAAAGGTATTCAAAACCAACGCACTGTTCCTTACATGCCTCAACAAAATGGGAAGGCTGAGCGCATGAATTAGACTCTTCTGGAACGCACTCGGACAATGCTACACACAACAGTACCACCATCCGTCTTTTGGGGGGAGGCTCTCTCCACTACAGCTTACATTACCAGCCGACTGTCCACAGTCAAACTTACTAGTGGTACTCATACACCACATGAAGCATGGACCGGTGCGAAACACCATCTGTAAAACATTCGCATCTTCGGCTGCACCGCTCACGTCTGGCTATGCCCAGAACTTTGCTCCAAGTTGGAGCCGCGGTCTAAGGCCTGTATCCTTCTTGGATATGAAGACGACATCTACAGAGTTTGGGATCCTGCTACGCAAATCGTGACCCGTGCACGACAACCCATCTTCGATGAAACCGCATTCCTCAACACAAGGATCCTCCCGATTTCACGCATCGTCACCATACCTATGCACACGGCTCCCGAGCCCATTGAGAAATTCAACGTTGACCCTGTCACCGATGAACATGCTGATGTGCTTCCTCTAGTACATCCTCATGAACACACTACTGGTGAATTTCTTCCATCATTAGCACTGGAGGCTCCGCTGCTGTCTGCTGTCATCCCTGGTCTACGTCGCTCCACCCGCAACCGCACTATCCCAACGTATTTTCAACTCGCCATGCTCCACACGTCCGATGATGAAGATGACAGTGCTCTCGTCACTCAAGTCATCGACCCCATTAGCTATAAGGATGCCATACGTCGACCTGATGCGGCTCTTTGGCGCCAAGCCAGCCAAGAGGACAGTGACACCTTCACCCCAGTGACCAAGTATTCCTCCATCCGTGTCATTCTGTCTCTTGCTGCTGCTAACCACTGGATTTTGCATCAGATGGATATCAAATGCGCCTTTCTCAACGGGGATCTGAATGAGACCATCTACATGACAACCCGAGGGCTTCGTGGAACCTAACAAGGCTCATCTCGTCTGTCGTCTCAAGCGCTCTCTCTACGGGCTCAAACAGGCCCCACGCCAATGGAATCTCAAGATCCATGAGTTCTTCCTTGGGCAAAGTCTGACCCGTCTCCATTCTGACCACTCGATCTACTATCGCTCTGGAGCCAACACCATCCGCATCATTCTCTATGTCGATGACCTCATCCTGTTTGGTCCCACGCTGGACACCATCTCCGCTTTCAAGGATCAGCTGTCTCGGCGCTTTGAGATGAGTGACATGGGTCCCTTGAAGTATTATCTCGGTATTCAAGTACACCAACAGTAGGACAGTCACATCGTTCTCAATCAAGCCACGTATGCACAATGTGTCGCTGATAAGTTTCAACTTGGTGACGCCAATCCTATGGCTACACCCTTGGCTCTCCAGCATGGCCTCACCAAAGTCCCCGCTCCGGCGGATCTTCTCGCTCCCGCCGACGGCAAAGTTTTTCCCAGCATGGTGGGCTCCCTGATGTATGCCTCTGTTGCCACACGTCGTGATCTGACCTATGCTGTCGGCATCCTCAGCCAAGGCTGCCAGAACACCACTGCAGCTCAGATCGTTGCGGCCAAACAAAGCGTTTGCTACTTGCGCTCAACCGTCGACCTTGGAATTTGGTACTTTTCCACTGGTGACAACATTCTTCATGGCTTCTGCAATGCGGACCTCTCCGGTGATCACGCCACCAGTCGATCGACGTCTGGCTACGTTTTTCTTCTCAATGGAGGCCCCGTCAGTTGGCGCTCAAAAAGCAATCCGTGGTGGCTCTGTCCTCCATCGAAGCCGAATACATCGCTGAGAGTGAAGCCACCCGAAAAGCTGTCTGGCTCCGCATGTTTCTTTTTGAACTCGGTTTTGACCAACTTGCACCTACCACCATCCACTGCGACAAGGAAGGTGCCATTGCCCTCTCCGAGGATCCCGTCCTCCATGATCGCATCAAACATGTTCGCCGGCAATATCACTACGTCCGTGATGGCGTTGCCAACGGTGAGGTTCGCATGCTATACATTTCTTCCGAGCAGTAACCTGCTGTCATCTTCACCAAGCCTCTTTCGGCCGACCGTCATGCTGTGCTTTGTACTCGCCTCGGCTTGCTTTCTCTCTCTCTGCTCGTGCATTCTCTGGGTCCTCTTCTTCCGCCCCCCTCGCATGAGGCGTTGGGATGGACGAAGATGACCGACGGCAATGCCGCTCTCCCCTCCCGCTTCCGTGCCCCCCACATGAGGCGCTCGCATGGACGCGGATTGCAGTTGGCCGCCACGCCCCTCTCCTCTTCGCTCTGCCCTCTCTCGCACTCCCCGCATGGCCTCCCGGGTTCGTCCATATGAGGCATTGGACCCGGTGGCCGTGCGTGGTACCTGCGCCTCTCTCTGCTCTTTTGCAATAGCTTCTGCCTCTCTTTCCTGTATCCTCTTCGCGCTCCGGGCTGTTTCGCGGCTCGCTCCTTGCATCCCGACAATATCGAGGGTGCGGCTTGCTCCACGCTACGCGCCATACTCCGGGTGTCTACCTCGGACTTCCTTTTCGAGTTTTGTCCACGCTCCGCTTCTCTTCTCCTCCTCCCTGGGGCCGCACATTCTCTTTTTATATTTTTGTTCCATTCTTTACCTTGCCGTTCACCTTCTATAGTCAGAAACCCATAGTGGGCTGCGGATGTCGGCTCACCACGAGGCTCGGCCATGTGTGGGACTTGATCCCCTATGTATCCGGGCAGGAGGCTCCCCGCTGGCATCCCTCAGTCTGCCGTACAGCTTTGCCGAGGCTATTGGATCTGGAGGAGAGAGGGAGCCTTGGAGTAGCGAGTATGTGTGATTGGAAGGGCATCACTTGTGCTAAAGAATGGTTGTTCAATCACTCAAAATGATGGAGTACATATAGAGCTAGAGCTTGGGCAAGTTTGCCCTCTCACAAGCCACACCACTTAGCCATGGAGGGTAAGGCTCACACACTAGAGTCCACAATCTCACACAAGGGAGGAAATCAGCCTAGCAATCAGGCTGACCACTCACACACGACCTAGAGAGCTAGAGAATACTCTCATGGCATACTCCTAGTGGTTACATAACCCATAGACCCATGGAGAATCGCCATGTGTCCGTGGCTAGCACACAAGGATCTCACCACACCTAAAAAGTAAGGAGAGGTACGTTTATCGTAATTTGTACACTCTGACAAGGCAATCCTAAGACCAAGGATCTTTCTGGATATTTCTCCTATCCGGTCTTGACCTTGGATCTCTTGCCTTTTTCTTTTCTCAGGCTAAGGCATGGAGCCATCGCCCATGGTCACCAGGATATGGACGGTCGATGACCCCGGAAACTACGAAAATTCATATCTCCCCATCCGACTGTTGGATCAACCTCAAACTTGGACCATAGATATTTTGCCACCTGATCTTTCCAATGATGAATCGGATTGATGATCGGAGCAAGCATCTGGTACTTTCCTAGAACCTGCTCCTGTGGACCTCAAACTGAGCCAGATGGCTCCTTTCCCTACAATCTTTCACTTTGCCGTAGTCAGAGTGAGCTGAGTCCACATGCCTTCATGGAGAACTGCTGTTTCTCACGGGTTACAGGCTTGGTACAGAAATCAGCGACCTATTTGCTGATTCGAGTAAACTCCAGCTTGATAGCACCCTCCTTCACCATGTGCCTGATGAAATGATATGCGATATCAATGTGCTTGGTACGTGCATGGTACTCAGGATTCTTGGCGAGTGCGATTGCGCTCTGGTTCTCGACGCGCACAAGAACTGGAACTGCTACACTCCCGCTCATCTCTGCCATAAGACGCTGAAGCCAAACTGCTTCCTTGGCTCCAAAGCTGAAAGAGACATACTCAGCTTCCGTGCTTGACGTGGCCATGACCACCTGCCGCTTGCTGCACCAGCTGATGGCTCCACCATTCATTAGGAACACATGTCCAGAGATGGACTTACGGTCCTCAGGATTTGAAGCCCAATCTGCGTCTGTGTAGCCTATGATGCTGTTCTCGTCGTCGTTGTAGGTGATGTCGCTTGAAGGTTTTAGCAACGTAGCGGAAGATCCGCTTCACTACATTCAGGTGCTCAGGTCAAAGAGTTGCCATGTGCTGGCTCAGAGCGCTAACAGCCTGTGCAAGGTCCGGCCTAGTTGCCACCATCAGGCACATGAGGCTGCCGACGGCGCTCTGGTACTTCTGCCGCTCAGCTGCATTCGCTTCTCCATTAAAGCTCACGAGGTACTGACGCGCCTCCAGCGGCGTGCCGATGGGTTTTGCCTCTGCCATGCCAAACCGCTGCAAAACATCCTTAATGTAGCGGCTGTACTTTAGCGAGAGAGAGCGTAATCTGGATATCGAGGAAGTATGATGCCTCTCCGAGATCAGATATGTGGAAGCGCTCCCGCATGGCTTCTTTGAACTCATGCAGTGCAGACATGGTGTTGGAAAGGAGAAGCATGTCATCCACATAGACAATGATGATGAGGATTTCATGCTCATGCTGCCAGTGATACACGCTTTAGTCACACTTGCTGTGCTCAAACCCCATGCACTGCAACGCCGCATCCAACTTCTGGTTCCAAGTACGCGACGCTTGCTTGAGGCCATACAGCGACTTCTGTTGCTTGCAAACCATGTGCTCCAGGCCATCCATGACGAACCCCTCCGGCTGCTCTATGTAGATCTCCTCCTCCAAGTCACCATTCAAGAATGCCGTCTTGACATCCATGTGGTGAACCTCGAAGTCCTCAGCTGCTGCATAAGAGAGGAGCGTGCGCACAGAGGCAAACTTTGTAACAGGGGTAAATGTTTCTGTGTAGTCGATGCCCTCCTGCTGCGAGTAGCCCTTGGCGACCAGCCTCGCCTTGTACTTTTTANGTGCTCCAGGCCATCCATGACGAACCCCTCCGGCTGCTCTATGTAGATCTCCTCCTCCAAGTCACCATTCAAGAATGCCGTCTTGACATCCATGTGGTGAACCTCGAAGTCCTCAGCTGCTGCATAAGAGAGGAGCGTGCGCACAGAGGCAAACTTTGTAACAGGGGTAAATGTTTCTGTGTAGTCGATGCCCTCCTGCTGCGAGTAGCCCTTGGCGACCAGCCTCGCCTTGTACTTTTTAAGGTTACCATCTGCTCCCCACTTCTTTTTGAACATCCACTTGCACTTGATCACCTTACGTCCAGGTGGACGCTCACTCAGCTCCCACGTGCTGTTGTCCAGCTGCGACTGTATCTCCTGATGCACGGCTTGCATACAATCTGTTGCATCCGGTGCAGCCATGGCCTCCTTGTATGACGTTGGCTTATCTGAATCTGCTGCAACTGCAACGTTCATCTGTTCTGGTTTCTGCAGCAACCAGAAATGGCCGCGCTTACCAGGCTTGTAACGCACCCTGAGAGGGTACCTATGACCTGGTGCTTGAGCGCTAGCAGGCGGCTGACGCGGTGCGACTAGCACAACTGCTTCTACTGGTGGTGCTACATCTCCCGCCTCTGCTTCTGCCGATGAGGTTGCTGTATCTGCTGCATCATAAATGGGAGAGTAGAGTGATTTTCCCACTGTCACAATAGAGGAAGGATCGGGAGAAACTGGGTCAGGAAGAATTTCTGCTCCCACTGTCTCGTCAGCTGCTGGTTATGCTACCTCTTCACGATTTTGGTGCCGATGACGTTGCTCTCGTTGAAGACGATATCCCTGAAGATGATGACGTGGCATGTATCCCTCTCGTAGAGGCGATATGCCTTGCTTCCCACGTCGTAGCCAATCATCAACATCTGGCACGTGCATGTGCGCCAAGCTGCCAAACGCGCGAAGATGACCCACGCTCGGCTTCTTACCAAACCACGGCTCGTACAGTGTCATCTGCTCCAGGGCCTTGGTTGGACTGCGGTTCTTGATGTAGACCGCAGTGCTCACGGCTTCAGTCCAGAAGTCATAGGTCAGCCGGGCCGCGTGCAGCATGGAGCGTGTCGACTCCACAATGGTACGGTTGGCACGTTCTGCGACCCTGTTTTCCTCCGGCGAGTACGGCGCGGTACGCTACGCCTTGATGCCAGCTGCTCCGCGGTAGTCCTGGAACTCCTTGCTTAGGTATTCTCTACGCAATCGCTGCACAACGCTTGATCTTCTTGCCAGTCTGGTTCTCTACCATGGCCTTGAACTCCTTGAACCTGTCAAAGCACTGGTCCTTGGAGGAAAGGAAGTACACAGCAGTGTAACGGCTGAAATCATCAATGAAGGTGAGAAAATATCTAGAGCCTTTAAAGCTCTGGGTCTGCATCCGTCCGCACATGTCCGTGTGGACCAGCTCCAATACCCCTTTTGCACGCTCCCCTACTCCANGTATTCTCTACGCAATCGCTGCACAACGCTTGATCTTCTTGCCAGTCTGGTTCTCTACCATGGCCTTGAACTCCTTGAACCTGTCAAAGCACTGGTCCTTGGAGGAAAGGAAGTACACAGCAGTGTAACGGCTGAAATCATCAATGAAGGTGAGAAAATATCTAGAGCCTTTAAAGCTCTGGGTCTGCATCCGTCCGCACATGTCCGTGTGGACCAGCTCCAATACCCCTTTTGCACGCTCCCCTACTCCAAAGAACGCCTTGCGATGTTGCTTCCCCTCCAAACAGCCGATGCATAACTGCTGTTCAAAGTTTTGCCCTTTCAATCACACATTCTCGCTGCTCCAAGTTCCAACTTTTCGTATCAAAGCCAAGTTCCAACCTTTGGTATCAGAGCCAAGTTCCAACCTTTGGTATCAGCCTGCACAGGCCGTCACTTTGAGTTCAAGAGACAAGCTTTGCAACAAGCCCAAGATCACGAAGATCCAACGGTCGGATTGAGATTTATGCTCAAAACGAGGTCGGCCAGGGCTACACTCTTCTCTCTGAGTAAGACTGTCGCCTTGTGATGACCATAACTCTCTTGTTTCTTTGTCAAATTTAAAAAGTAGCACATGCGAATTATATTATTTTTCCTAAGCTTTCCATTGGTGCAAAGATATTTGCCTTCCATTGGTACGTTTGGGAGAAACGCCGTTTACAAGCTGGCTGGTCTGAGTTGGAGTAGGAGCAGAAGAATACCCTGTTTTCAAGAGAGCATATCTTTCAAACTCCCCTGTTGATGACCCTGTTTTATGGATTGATTTGAAATTTTTTCAGCTGAATTTTCCAGTGGTGGGCTTCGTTTTTCAAAATTCGTAGTCTGCTGGCCTCTACAGTCCATTTTCTGTCACACAGATTTCTGGCTGAAGCAGCAGCAAAAGCAGGGTTAGCGCCGCCACTCAAGGGCAGCGCTGAGCATCACCAATGTTGGAACTGGAGGAGAGAGGGAGCCTTGGAGCAGCGAGCATGTGGGACTGAAAGGGCATCACTTGTGCTGAAGAATGGTTGTTCAATCACTCAAAATGATGGAGTACATATAGAGCTAGAGCTTGGGCAAGTCAGCCCTCTCACAAGCCACACCACTTAGCCATGGAGGCTAAGGCT
>SZWC01025381.1:0-13186 GCA_023375785.1 Penium margaritaceum
CTCTTTCTCTCTCTCTCTCCCCCCTCTCTCTCTCTCTCTCTCCCTCTCTCTCTCTCTCTCTCTCTCTCTCTTTCTCTATATTTATCTTTCTTTCACACTTTCATTTTTTTTATCATGGTATATACCACTTCCAAGAGTATACTTGGATTTGTTACAACTTCCATGTACCACAAACACGTGAAAATATCATTGTACATATTCCAATTCTGATCCTTTTTGTATACTTTCCTCATACTACATAATCCTGTACACGCCTTGCGTGCAACATTGAACCATTGTTTACCTTCTTTCCCCCCTGTAGTTAGCAATGCTTGCTATGATGCAGAGTGTGACACATCCGAGCTGGGTGCAACGTTCACAGCCATAGAATGGAGCAAGCCGGGTTTCACTTAGAAAAACAAACCAGGAATGACAAGTGAGTAGAGATTCACGGGGTAACCAGGTGAAAATAACCAGCTGACCGGGCCACCCATGCAAGGGATTTGACGTGGGGCTCGGACGCCACCATGGGATCGAACCAAACCGGTAAGCGAGCAGGCTTTCGGAAGTTCTCACATGCCGGAACCCAGTCAGTGGTCCCGAGGGATCAGCAACCCAGCACCACCTGTTAGACACATGCATGACTAAACCATTGTCAACTACACCAACCACGAGCGTATATGGATGTTGTGTGTGTCGTACATGGCTAACGGTGACCCCTCGCCTCATGTCAATTCACGTGCAGATCCGTGACGTGGCCACGGTGGCAGAAGACCGGCGGCCGGACGGGCGGCCAGAAGACTTTCTCCTTCTTTAGATTCGTGTTGTGGGACACCACATAGACGTGCAGCCTATCAGGACGCAGCTCTTGTCGATGCGATCATTCTGATTTAGACGGCTCGTCATTCTGACATGTCTGCAGGTAGTTATGCCCAATACTGTGTTTTTGCCACTGTTTTGTCCTGCTATAAATTGTGCGTCCATGTGTGCCACGTGTGTGTACACCCACTAGGTGAGAGACACTATTTAG
The DNA here is from genome assembly GCA_023375785.1 of Penium margaritaceum. NCBI lineage: Eukaryota > Viridiplantae > Streptophyta > Zygnematophyceae > Desmidiales > Peniaceae > Penium > Penium margaritaceum. The sequence goes on from SZWC01025381.1 coordinate 1,010, forward strand.
GTTGTCTAGGCCTAAGTTGCTATCCCTCTTTGCACATTGCTTGCAGCCAGACGCGTTGATGCATCGTGCTAGTCAGACCCTTGCACTTGATTTTTGCCCCTCCTGGCTAGCACCTGCTTGCATGTATTCCTTCATGGTATCAGAGCAGCGAGACATCCCTCGCTAGCTGCGCAGCAGTGACGCAGCTCTAGCAGCAGTAGTGAGAGTCATCGCCGCCGCTGGCATACCTGGGACGCTTCCGCAGGCCGTGAGCGCTACACCGCCACTACAGAGTCAGCAGTAGTAGCAGCAGTCATTGTGCCAGCGTGAGTGGCATTGCCACCACGATGTGCCACAGCTGTTGCCGCCGTTGGCGCTCTTGGCCCTCCCCACCGCCAGCAACGGCAGCTGCCGCCGCCAGCGTCCCTACCTATGGCAGCAGCAGCCGCCGCCGGCATCTCCACCATCGACAGCCGCGGCGGCAGCCGCGACCGCCGCGAGAACAACCACAGACAGCGGCACCGTCGCCAGCAATACCACCGGCAGCGGTGGCCACCGCCGCAGCGACACCACCTCCAGCGCCACCGCGCACACCAGCCACCGCCGCCAGCAGCACTGCCACTAGCGGCGGCAGGCACTACCACCAGCACCGCCACTAGCGGCGGCAACTGCGGCCAGCAGCCGGCAGCACCACCGGCGGCATCGCCGGCAGCACCGCCGGCCGCATCGCCTGCAGTACCAGCAGCACCGCTGGCATCACCACCGACAACACCGCTGGCAGCGACACCGGCAGCACCGCCGGCAGCGTCATCGGTAGCACCGCCGGCAACACCGCCGACAACACCACCGGCAGCATCACAGCGGCGCAGCCGACACCGACGGCCAGGGTCGCCGCCGACCCGGCCAGCGTGGCCGCCGGCCATCACCGCTAGCACCGCCGACATGCGGAAGCTCACCCCCACCAGCACCTTCGTCGACGCAGCTGCCGAGGACAGCTCCGTTAGCGGCCAGCGCAGGCCGCCGCCAACATCAGCACAACGGCAGCAGCCGTAGCAACAGCAGCAGCAGTAGCAGCTGCCGCAGCAACAGCAGGAGCAGCAGCAGCAGCAGCAACCACCGCAGCAGCAGCAGCAGCAGCTGCGACAGCAACAGCAGTAGCGTCCGCCCAGCCCGACAACCTTGGCATGTCAGGTGCATGCACTAGCGGACCTGTAGGCAGAGAGCCGCTTGACTATGACGAGGCAGGTCGCTGACCTGCAGGACCTGGTCAAGGGCTTACTGCCCCGACAGCAGCAGCAGCAGCAGCTTCAGCCCGCAGACCCAAGCGAGGACCATCTCACCCGTGGTGACCATGCTGATGCGACAGCAGAGAATCTCTCCGACTCTGGGGGTGAGGGTGAGGAGGAGTTGCTACGAGCACATCTCCTCCACCTGGAGGCACGCCGCAGAGCGTGTGAGGCAAATGCCGCCCTCTACGGCACGAGCTTGAGTACCAACGCCAGCCTGAGCTTATCTTGCCGCCCTCTGAGTTTTGAGGAGCTGGCTCTGCGGGCCCGCTTGGGCAAGGGGGTTGCCTCCTCTGCGCCCGGTCGCGCAGTGGCTTCGGCCGTCGCTCTGCCGACGGTCAAGCCATCCAAATGGTTTGAGTTGGACCCGCCCGTCTTCCGGACTGGGAACGACTACAAGTTCTGGGATCCACGCTTTGGCATGTGGGCCATGAGCGAGGGGGTCCTCGCCTACTACCTTACCCCATACCAGGCGTCTGATCCTGCTCAGACACAGATAGCGGTCCGTGCCGCCTCCGGCCTGATGAAGGCCGCCCCGGACTTCACCAAGGACTTCAGTCGTTTCCTTGGCGACCCACTGAATGGCTTGGGAGCTGACCCTTGCAAGCCGTGGGCACTGGCTATCACCCTTTTTGAGGGCATCATCTTGGCCTTGACATCCCAGCGCCTCGCCGACTTCAACTCCCTTTGCCAGACTGCTCAGAAGTCCGCAGGTGACTACTAGTGCCGGGCGATCTAGCTACAGGAGGAGTTGGGAGACGATACCCCAGTGCAAAACTGCGTCCTCCAGATCATCCTCTACGGCATCCATCCCGACTACGTGTGCTTCTTCAGCAACTTCGACCAGACCCTGCTGCGCGATATGGGGAGCGACGGGACCCTGCAGCGCTGGGCCACCCTCTACTTCCCGAAGGTCGCCGGCATGGACGCGGCAAACCACGCTCGCTGCAGCACCGCTTCAGCTGCAATTGCCACCGTGTCCTCCTCCCCGCCGCCTACAGCGACAGCGGCATCAGCTCAGGGGAAGAAGGGCTGCAGATCATCAGTCGGTGGCTCCAGCGGTGGGATTAACAGCGGCACCAGCACGAGCACCGTCAGCTGCAATAGTAGCGGCCGCAGCAGCAGTAGCAGCGGCGGCAGCAGCTGCAGCAGTGGTGGCAGCAGCGGCTCCATAGGCACGACAGGCCGCCGGCTCATGTGCTTCATTGCGGGGGCGACCATTACTACCCCGACTGCACTCGCCTGACGGGCCACCCATTGGACTAGGCAAAGATCACGCGTGGCCTGTAGCAAGTGCACGAGGCGCGCGTGCGCCCGACGTCTGGCGCTATCGCTTGCTTGGTGGCCACTGCAGCAGCCGTCTCGGAGCAGCCCACCGCCAGAGGAGACTCCTCCGTCGACCCTCGTGACCAGGCGCTCGTGGACCGGGACAGGACGATCGCCGAGCTGCACCAAATTCTCGCCTTGCGCTCATCTCAAGGAGGTATGAGTGAGTTGACTACGCCGGGGGGTTCTACAGCCTGTGGAGTTTCCGTCTCGTTGCGTGATGATGCCTGTGGTGGTACTCGTGTCCAGTCATGTGCGCGTCACGGACCTGATGATGTGTCTTGGCTGAATGCGTCTTATGTGCGCTCCGTCGCTCGCCTTGCCGTGTCGCCCGCCGAGCGCCCCGCTGCCGCGCCCTGTTTAGTCGCCGAGTGCCACGTTGCCCCTTGTACGCGTGTCACGGATGCCACCTGGGTCGTTGACTCTGGTGCCACCCATCACATGACGTGTCGTCGTGACGTCTTCGTCGTCTTGTATCCCCTTGGTTCCGTTTCCTCTATCCGCACTGCAACTGGCCATGAGGTTCCTGTCCAGGGTGTTGGGGTTGTGCAGTTCACAGGCCCAGCTGGTCCCGTATATATCTCCGACGTCCTCTTTGTCCATGATCTGGAACTCAGCCTGCTGTCTGTCCGTGCTTGCACCAAGATGGGCCTGGGTGTCACGCACACAACTGCCAATGCTCGCATCTTTATGCGCAACACCCAGGAGACCTTCCTCAGTGGGACGGTCGTTGATGATCTCTACCACATCTCTGGGTCCTCTGCCAGTGCCCCTCCTTCCCTCCCTCTCCCACTGCTCGTGTGTTTGTTGCTGGGCATCTGTCCCCTGAGCACCATCGTCTCTTGCATCGACGCCTCTGTCATGTGCACCTGGGGGCTGTCGAAAGGCTGATCCGCACTCAACTTGCTCTCGGTCTTGATGTGGCATCCTTCGAGGCGCCACCCACGACAGACTGCCTGTCCTGTACTGAAGGCAAAATGCACCGGTCCACCTACCCTGAGTCTGTCTCCAGGGCTCGTTTGCGCTTGGAGCTTGTCCACTCCGACCTCATGGACCCGCTCCCTGTTGAGTTCCAGGAGGACCGCGGCCGCTACGTGCTGACGTTGACTGATGACTTCACGCGCATGCACAGGGTCTACAGTCTGCGTCAGAAGAGCGACGCCACCATCGTTATCCGCCTTTGGCTGGTCATGGCCGAATGCCTTTCCCACCACTCGCTTCAAATATTTTTCTCTAATCGCGGAGGCGATTACCTCGGGGACACGGCACGCTTCTTCACCGAGCTTGGTGTCTTCCACAACCTCTCCGCTCTCGCCACTCCCTAGCAGAATGGTGTCTTGGAGCGCTGGAACCGCACCATGGAGGATGCAGTCCGTGCCATGCGTACCGACAGCGCCATGCATGAGGCCTTCGCCTTCGAGGGCATAGCGTACATGACCTAGGTCTTGAATCGCATTCCACACGGCCCCCTCCCAGGTCATCGTACGTCCTAGGAGCTATGGTATAGCCGTCGCGCCGATCTGCGCCTGGCCCGTGTCTGGGGCTCTCTTGCTTGTGTCTGGTTCACACCGGAGCAGCAAGGGAGCAAGCTCTCTCCACAAGGTCGCATCTACGCCTTTGTCGGCGGAGCCCCGCGGTCGAAGGCCTGGCGGTTTTGGGATCCAGACAGACGTCGCATCGTGGAGTCGCACAACGCTCTCTTCTTTGAGCATCTCGCGTTCTGCGACCTTGCTCGCATCCACGCTCTTCGCGCTGTCCATGCCCCTGGGTGTGCTGGACCACGACGTGTGGAGGAGGTGCCTGTCTCGGTTGGCTCAATGCCCCCGGCCAGTGTAGTTACTCCGTCACTGACACCTCAAGGGCTATCCCCAGAGGCCGCGCCTGTTGGCACCTCCAGCCCCGTCCCATCTGCGGCTCACTCTCTCGTCCCTTACTTTGCGCTCTCGCACGTGTCCGAGTCTGTGTCCAAGTCCGCATCCGCGTCTGAGACCGTGCCCGATCCTAAGTCCGCGTCGGCGTCTGAGGCCGTGCCTGATCTTGCGTTCGCGTCCGTGTCTGGCTCTGAGCCGTGCCCGCCTCCGGCCGATGAAGCGCCCGCGTCTTCCGTGGATCTGTCCCCGGCCACTGAGACTGCGCCATCCTCTACTGACGTGCCTGCCGTGCAGTCCACCCTTGCATCAGAGTCGGTAGTGGCCCCTGCTCCTGCCCTGTGTGACCCCTACAAGCGGACACCTGGCGGACGCCTCCGCCCTCGCCCCACGCGAAGCGTCGTCAGCGTTGACCCTGGCACGAAGGCCCTCGGCTTGAGTGCTTGCGACCTCACGGAGGTTCACCCTGGCTGTGCCACTGGCATGGCACTACTTGCTCATGAGCGCGGTCTCGCTCGTGATGCTGCTGAATCCATAGAGACGGTCGACCCTCCCTCTGCCACGTATGCCCAGGCCACACGCAGTGCACCACCGTTGTCTCTCGATCCCACCAGTTTGCCTGAGACCTTGTGAGTCCCTGACGCTGAGCAGTTGTGAGCTTCCTGCCAGGCTGAGCTCGATGCCATCGGAAAGCACGGCGTCTTTGAGTTGATGGACTTGCCGAAGAACCGCAAGACCATCAAGGCCAAGTGGGTTCCACGCAAGAAGCTCAAACCAGACAACACTGTGGAGCGCTACAAAGTCCGCCTGACAGCAAAACGCTTCTCCCAGGTCCATGGTGTTGACTACACCGAGACCTTTGTCCCTGTTGGCCGGATGAAGACCACGCTCACGCTGCTGAGCCAGGTGACCCAGCATGACTAGGAGCTCCATCAGATGAATGTCAACAACGCGTTTCTGAATGCGGACCTTGAGGAGGAGATTTACATGGTCCAGTCACCCGGCTTTGAGGATGGCACTGGTCGCGTGTACCGCCTGCGGAAGGCCTTGTACGTCCTTAAGCAGTCACCTTGCTGTTGGAATCAGGAGATCACCAGCACGCTGAGACGCGTTGGGTACGTTTAGAGTGATGCTTGTCAGGAAAATGTATGAGGATGTAATGGACAATAGAGGCTAGCTTTGATGTGGACTAGTCAGACGGAAGGTTCGGTGAAGGTGTTGGAAGCTGACAGACTACTGACGTCACAGGAAATGGAGGACGTGACTGTTGAAGTGAAGCAACTGCGGAGGAGCGTGAGCGACAAGGTGTTGTAAGTGTGGGGGCGGTGCCAAGGGCACGAGCCAGTCTAGAGGCAGAACCATTGAGTGGTGATGGTTGCCACAGCTGAGGGATGCAGGCTGCCAGTGGGGCTAGCCAAGGCAACCGAAAGCGGGCAGTGGCGATACAGGAGGCCCGACGACGGAAGAAGGAGCGCTGACGGCAAACTTGAGGAACCACAGCCATGCGACGGGCAATGGAGAGGAATGCTAGAAGAGCGGATGCCACAGCCTTGAGGCGGGCAACGGCAAAGCAAGAATGGTAGCGCCACAGCCCGTAGGCGGGCGGAACATTAGAAGCAATGAACTTAGTTGATATGAATGAGATGATAGATGAACAACGAGGCAATGTGCATAGCATTAACTAGTTACTTAAGTACTAAGTGTTCTAGGTTACTAGGGTGGGCGGTGCGAGCGGTGACGCCGCAGCCGCCTTGCTGCTGTTTCTGTTGATGCTGTGGTCGGGTGCGGAACCTCTTGCGAGGTCTGCGTGCTTTGGAATGGGATCTGGCTCTATCGCGACAGTTTGGTGGAGGGGCGGAACCGCCTGTTTGTAGTCTTGTAGTAGGGACCACGTCGCCCTTGATTTGGGGTGTCGGTGGCACGTCCGGTTCCGGCGATCTGCAAAGGACTTGGCCGTTGAAAGACGTGCGAGGACCAACGGTTGCGATAGGTCGCCGGTGGATGTGATCCGTTAACTTTTCTTGCTTGCAACATTTGTTGTGCTGCACGGGGGACGTGAGCCACTTCCGCTTTCTGATTATTTGTGTGCTCGGTTCTGGCACCACGCCAAGTGTGAGAGAGATCCCGGGGAACTGTGGTGGCAGTGATAGTATTTCCGACAGCCCCCTCAACTGCCACACCCTTGAAGGAAGACTCGGGTGAAGTGGAGTCTGCCCGAGTTTGGTAGGAGCAGGGTGGTGTAAACCAGTGATCCCACAGTGCGAGGTTCGATGGCACACTTCGTAGTGACTGGCTGTGAGTTGGCTTTGGGTTGTCGGTGGAGTGAGCAGTTGTTGTTGAAGTTGCGGTGACCACTGCGGGACTCCTGCTTTGGGAAGAGTTCACCCGCAGGATGCTTCAGGCTTCTGCAAAGGTGCGGAATAGCAGGAAGAGATGGGACGTCGATAGGAAGGAATGTATCTCGCGGGAGGTTGGACTTGTTGAGGAGGTCTTGCTGGAGACTTGTGTTGTTCCAGTGGCGGTGGGTCTTGCCAAAGGTTTCGGCGATGAGGAGGAGTGTAGAGAGTGATTGCTGCTGCAGGTCGCGGTGAGACTGGTGTGATAGTGGATGAAAAGTCCTCCATGGTTTGGGACTTGTCGCTTGCTGAGTTAGGACAGGTTGAGATGAGGATGAATTTTCCGTAGAACGCCTGTATAAAGGCATTCATTTCTTTTGGAGTGAATGGCTTGGTCCAGTTGAAGGCTGGTAGTTCGTAGGTGGAGGGTGATGTGCATCCAGAAGCACAGTCGGGAATGAAGATATCTAAAGGAGCAGTTGCTGCCTCAAGCGGAGTTGGAGGAGGGGCGCAAGACAATGAGCAGGAGGCACAGTTGCAGACAGTGGAGTAGTAGTGTGCAGCAAGGGCGAGTGTGTCATCGCTGAAGGTGAGATCGATGCTGGCGTCTCTACTGCTGGACTACTGTGGAAGATCAGGTGCTGATCTAGGTGCTGCTGACAGTGCTGTTGCTGTTGGGCAGCTTGACGATGGAGGCGTGTCTTGTTGGCATGGCTTGTGTCGTTTAAGAAGCCCATGAACTGCTCCCGTGAGATGGCCAAGAGCCCACAGGAGCGGCATGCTGAGGGCATGGAGGTGAAGACTGTTACTGAAGACAGTTGTCAACCGCTGCTGATGGTTGCTGTAGAGTGTGCTGCTGGCGGAAGGGCGCTTCGGGCTGTTGAGGATGACATCAGCTGCGCGTGCGGTGTGAAGAGGTGAACCAACTGCAGTGGGTACAGAGTTGTGCCCTTACACAACTCTTGTGCCTCTGCAAGTAAAAGAGGAGAGATATGTCGACTGTTTGGGTCAGAAATGTGACGGTGCTGTTCATTCGATGATGGCGCGGTGCGGAGTGGTGTTTCAGACATCAGAGTTGCCGAGGGGAGAGGAAGCCGATGCATGTTCTTTCCCTGCGCTCTGATACCATGTCAGGAAAATGTACGAGGATGTAATGGACAATAGAGGCTAGCTTTGATGTGGACTGGTCAGACGGAAGGTTCGGTGAAGGTGCTGGAAGCTGACAGACTGCTGACGTCACAGGAAATGGAGGACGTGACTGCTGAAGTCAAGCAACTGCGGAGGAGCGTGAGCGACGAGGTGTTGTAAATGTTGGGGCGGTGCCAAGGGCACGAGCCAGTCCAGAGGCAGAACCATTGAGTGGTGATGGTTGCCACAGCTGAGGGATGCAGGCTGCCAGCGGGGCTAGCCAAGGCAACCGAAAGCGGGCAGTGGCGATACAGGAGGCGCGACGATGGAAGGAGGAGCGCTGACGACAAACTTGAGGTACCACAGCCGTGCGGCGGGCAATGGAGAGGAATGCTAGAAGAGCGGATGCCACAGCCTTGAGGCGGGTAACGGCAAAGCAAGAATGGTAGCGCCACAGCTCGTAGGCGGGCGGAACAGTAGAAGCAATGAACTTAGTTGATATGAATGAGATGATAGATGAACAATGAGGCAATGTACATAGCACTAACTAGTTACTTAAGTACTAAGTGTTCTAGGTTACTAGGGTGGGCGGTGCGAGCGGTGACGCCGCAGCCGCCTTGCTGCTGTTTCTGCTGATGCTGTGGTCGGGTGCGGAACCTATTGCGAGGTCTGCACGCTTCAGAATGGGATCTGGCTCTGTCGTGACAGTTTGGTGGAGGGGCGGAACCGCCTGTTTGTTGTCTTGTAGTAGGGACCGCGTTGCCCTTGATTTGGGATGTCGGTGGCACGTCCGGTTCCGGCGATCTGCAAAGGACTTCGCCGTTGATGGACGTGCGAGGACCAACGGTTGCGATAGGTCGCCGGTGGATGTGATCCGTTCGCTTTTCTCGCTTGCAACATTTGTTGTGCTGCGCGGGGGACGTGAGCCGGTTCCGCATTCTGATTATTTGTGTGCTCGGTTCTGGCACCACGCCAAGCGTGAGAGAGATCCCGGGGAACTGTGGTGGCAGTGATAGTATTCCTGACAATGCTGACCCATCCGTGTTCCTCTCACAGTCCCCAGCACCGCTCGCTGCCATCCTCGTCTATGTGGACGATCTTCTGATCGTCTCGCCGGACATGGGAGGAGTGAAGGCTGCTAAGGCCATTCTCTCCTCGGCCTACAAGATGAAAGACCTTGGCGAGGCCTCTATCTTTCTGGGAATGGAGATCGTACGCGACCGTGTCCGCCGTACACTCCGCGTCCATCAGGCATGCTACGCAAAGGCTGTGGAGGAGCGCTTTGTTGATCTCCTTGCTGCCGTCCGCACGGCCTCCATGCCCATGACCCCTGAAGGGCAGGCCGCCCTAAAGGTGGATGATCCAGCCGACTTGGGGGAGCCAGCTGACGTGACCCTGTACCTGCGAGTCACTGGCTCGCTCATGTACTTGGCCACCACGACACAGCCCGAAATTGCCTTCACTGTCAACCTGCTCGCCCAGTTGTCACAGGATCCACGACAGTGAACACTGGAGGCAACAGTCTGGTGTGTGCGCTACATCTTGTCCACCACACGCTTTGGCCTATGCTTCCGCAAGCAAGTCCCCGTTTTGCTCGATGGGTACACAGACAATGACTGGGCCTGGAGTTTAGATGGCAAGAGCCGCACCGGCTACGTCTTTCTCATTGGAGGCACCTCGGTGTCCTAGCGCAGTGGGAAGTAGGGGCGCATCGCACGTAGCACTACGGAGGCAGAGTATGTTGCTCTGGTTGCCGGTGCAGCTGAGTGTGTCTGGCTTGTCCGTCTGCTACGTGAACTACGTCAGTTTATTCCCCCCATGGTGCTTCACTGTGACAACATGAGCACGGAGGCAATTGCCAAGAGCTCAGGTGTGTTTCATGTACGCACAAAGCACATCAATGTCGAGCACCACTTTGTGCGTGACTTGGTTGACCGTGGTGAGATCCGATTCATCCACGTGGGCACCGACAGGTAGCGCACGGATTTTTTGACCAAGGCTCTGGGTCGTTCGAAGTTTCATGCGGCCACTCATTCCGTGGGACCCTGTTCCATTCTTGTTGCAGGTTGACTCCTCGTGTGCCACCGTACAGTTGCTGTGTTTGTTACATGCAGCGTCTGTGTACTTCTTGCCTTTTACATCGTTAGTGTTTACATGTGCATGGACGTGTATCACCCTCGGGTCATGGGGGAGTATTGTTGTGTATGTCGTACACGGCTTATGGTCACCCCTCGGCTCATGTCCATTCACGCCAGACCCCTCATGTGGCCACAGTGGTAGAAGACCGGCGGCTGGACGGGCGCCCAGAAGACTTTCTCCTTATTTAGATTCGTGCTATGGGATAGCACATATGCGTGCGGCCTATCAAGACGCAGCTCTTGGCAATGCGGAGGTTCTGGTTTAGACGGCTTGTCATTCTGACGTGTCTGCAAGGAGTTATGCCCAAAACTATGTTTTTGCCACTGTTTTGTCATACCTGCACCCATGTGTGCCGCGTGTGTATGCACCCACTAGGTCAGAAACACTATTTAGGTTGTCTAGGCCTCAGTTGCTCTCCCTCTCTGCACATTGCTTGCAGCCAGACGCATTGATGTGTCGTGCTAGTCAGACCCTTGCAGTTGATTTCTGCCCGTCCTGGCTAGCTCCTGCTTGCATGCATTCCTTTAGAGCGTACATGGATGCATGCCCCTCTTTGCTATGTTTGCTCCATGGTATGAAAAACAAAAAGCAAGCATGTGAAGCTGATCACAACAATCAAGCTCTCAAGTACATTCAGAATGGTTGCTATGGACGCCACTTGGCTGAGACAACAACAGTGCATAATCTATTGTGTGTGTACCGGTGTTGTATTGCATCGGACGGCTTTGATTCAGCTCAATCACCTGTAGTGACAATGCGTGTGTATGAACAGAGTCAAGAGGTCACTTGCTTGTCTTACACCCATTAACAACACTCCCCCATCACCCATGGACGAACCGTGCACACACACATGATAGAGTGAACCACACATGTCCATGCCGCGATAGACTACGACACATGACCAGAGAAGAATCACATCCATGTCAATCAGGGACATCATGAGCATGCAGTAGGCAAACAACATGCACGACCACCTTGAACATGCACACTACTGAGAGCCTCGACGAGAAGGTCTGCACGCTGTTGACGAGTATCGATCCAGACAACCTAGCATTCTTCGGCAGCAATGCGCTCGCGTACAAAGTGTTGTTCAATGTTGATGTGCTTTGTGCGCAAATGATAAATGCCATCGTGCTCAGCGACTGTCTTTGTGCTTTGATTATCGCAGCGCAGGGTGATGCAGTGGATGAGGACACAAAACTACTAAGCAAGCGGGACAACTGGACGCTCTCACACATACCTGCGCCGAGTCCCAAACATTCAACCTTACTCAAGCTGTGTGCGATGCACCCCTATTTTCTACTATTTCTTTGAGAAACAGCAGTCCAACCAACAAGAAAGATGTAACCTGTATGACTGCTTACATCTGTGTCATGTGCCTTATCACTGTCTTTGTAGCCTTTGAAAACAATAGGGGACTGTGCATGATAGCTAAGTTCTACACGCGCTGTAGAGAGAATGTAGCAGACAACACGCCAAGCAACTTCAAAATGTCTCTGACCAGGCAACTACGAGAACTGGACCAGAAAGTAAACCGAGAAGGCCACATCCGCCCGAGTGGTAGTGGCAAGATACATGAGGGATCCAATCACACTGAGGTCATCGGTGACATCGACAGTCTCCTCCAGTTACAATGGACTAGTATACTTCAGCAGACAATACCTGCTTGAGACATCAGCATAGAAGCAGTGGGCACGTCACTGAGCAAGGACACAAAGTGCTTACCGAAACTACAAACACAGACGGCCTGATGTATGTGCAGAGTGCAATGCTGACGATCACGCTCCTTCTCATACATACATATATACATACATACGTACGTACGTACATACGTACATACGTACGTACGTACGTACATACAAACATACATACATACATACCTACCTACCTACCTACCTACCTACCTACCTACCTACCTAACTACCTACCTACCTACCTACGCACCTACCTACCTACCTACCTACCTACCTACCTACCTACCTACCTACCTACCTACCCACCCACCCACCCACCCACCCACACACCCATCCACACACCCGCCCACCCACCCACCCACCCACCCACCTCCCGACCGACCGACCGACCGACCGACCAACCGATCGACCGACTAACCGA
>SZWC01025382.1:7732-27173 GCA_023375785.1 Penium margaritaceum
CAACAGCAACAACAACAACAACAACAACAACAACAACAACAACAACAACAACAACAACAACAACAACAACAACAACAACAACAACAACAACAACAACAACAACAACAACAACAACAACAACGACGACGACGACGCCGCTGTCGACAACGACAGCGGCAGCGACGACAACTACTGCAGCAACGACAACTACTGCAGCAACGGCAGATGCTGCGGTGGCAACGACGACGACGACGACGACGACGACGACGACGACGACGACGACGACGACGACGACGACGACGACGACGACGACGACGACGACGACGATGACGACAGCGTTGTTGTCTTCATATCAAGCCATGTCTTTCTCTGCTCCCATGCAGATGTGGTGTACATTGTCAGAAGGAATGCATGCTGGCAGCATCATGAAGACGCAAAGGCCTCACCTTCTGGTGGGAGGGGGGGGGGGAGACTAGTCAAGCAAAAGGCGCCATTCCAATCTATTCCTTCATGTCATTTGATGAAAGTGTGGCAAAGTACACCACAACTTGGTGCGATTTGAATAATTGGGTGACCAAATTGTTCAGGCTTGTAGAAAACAGCAGCCCTGTTGTACCAGTTAGTGCAAACGAAGACAACACTTCCTCTCCCTCATAGCAGCGGCACATTGGCGGCAGGAGAGCGTCGAGGTAACTTTTCCTTCTAGTCATTTTGCAAAACCGTCTAAAAAGAAAGCACAATGATGGCAGGGGAGCCTAGGTGTAGCAGGATGGGGGGATTTTGAGTCCTGGTGGTCACCAACCTCCGACATCGCCATGGACGTCAGAAGAACCCGTGCTAGGTGTGTTGACGATCCCCCGCTCGACTCGAGGGTGACAGTCTGCTCGAGATGGTCAGGCTGCGTTCAACTGCGATCAACTGCGGGAAACTTCGCCCAACTGCGTTCAATTGCTCCACGCATGCCCACAGTTGGAAGCCAATTCCAACTTCAGCTCGACTTCCCGGTTGCAGCTGTTATCCCTATAGAAACAACCCCTCCACCGTCCCTTTCACATCGTTTGTCGCAGTTGCCTTGCCTGATCGGTTGAAGAGTGGGGGCCCATGCCGATGCTCCGGCTGCTTCTCACTATCAGTATTTCTAAGAGGACGCCATGGATTCACGACGAAGTGAACACAGTGGGGCTGAACCGGCGCTTTGATTTTGCTCTTGATTCTATGATTCCGCCGGTTTGGTTCGCAGGAGGCGGCACGGCGACCGGGTCTGCGAGACCTCGCAAACGCTTGCGACTTCGCCAACACGCCTGTGCAACATCGAAGGAGAAATCGTAGGATTCCCGCCAATTCATCATGATTTGATCGCCCTGAAATCCTACTTGGCGGGGTACCCAACGTCATAAGTGCGGCAAATCGTGAAGAATCAGCGGTAGAGCTTTGAATTCATGTTTAAATATGGTAAACCAAAAAGGCGCACTTACAAAAAGTAGTGAGTGCTTGCCAATCAGTTTGTCATGCCACCCCTTGCATCTAGCAACCGAATCAATGATGGTTCTTTGCCAAAGCCAAGACCCATTACAAAGACGTTCGTTCATAAACCTGCTCAAAAAATGGTTTCACAAAATCGACATAATCGTGAACAGTCCAGGATACTTTGAAAACCGGTTCGAAAATGGTCGAAATATTCCGCACCTCTTGATGTTGCTCTATTCGGGAAGTGCACAGCGGGGGATGGCCCATCGAAGTAGGATTTGCGTCTGCAAAATTAGGATGTTTAGCTGTACATGTGGGAAGGGGCATGCTTGCGAAAAGTACGAACAAGGTAGCCAGGTCCCGATGATTTGAACCGGTTCCCTCTTGATAAGAGAATCACAAAAGAATTGTAGTTTAGGCTCCATATTCATGCAACCCTATAATCAACTAAAAATCATAGCGTCAGTTCACCCCCAGCAATGGGGTAGGCCAAATGGAGTGTGAATACTTTGCGGTTTGTATTTGGGCATACTAGCTGATGTATCTGCTCAATCATGACTATCTATCTTGACTGAAATGTCTGTAAGTCAAGTATGAAATCAGCCATAACCAATCACTTAAATTATGACAAGGCTATATCCAAGTTGTCCCACATTATGAGCAAAGATTCTGAGCATGTTAGGAATGTAATACAAACCCATGATATCAAGGATCTAATGATGGATTGGATACAACAATATTGTTTGTTCTTGCTAATGTCATTTTTGCCCATAAATTGGAAGGAAGAGACAAATAGTGTCGTCACCACAAGCCATTGTTTGTAAACATTGTAGAAAAATGATGCTTTTTGAAAATCATTACTTACACATTGTCAAGTGACATGCGGAGTATTACAACATTGTCGAATATTACCGCTTTTATTCGGCTCAGAAGGAGGGGTATTATTATTTATCTTCAGGTACTTGCTCTACGACTATGCTGCTATCAGTCTGTATTTTGTTACTTCCCAAACACAACCTTGGATTCTGGATTTTACAAGATATCGCATGCCTATCAAGATGGAGCCTTCGTGGTGGTTGCCAATAAATGCAACCAATCATGTCATTACCACAGATCATGATTCATGTCGGCCTATCGATTTGTATGTATTCGATGATTCATGTGGTCTAAGGACGTAAGTCTCCTGCTTCTAAAGGCGTCAAATCTGCCAAAGAAGTGCCTCGTGCCATGTTGTAGTTTGAAACAATGTAGTCTATTGGTCTCTCATAAGCATCCCATTGCATCCATCCTATTGGCCTGGTTAGTCTCTTGAGCTACGTGCTTTCCACTCGTTCATAAGGATCAAGCAAACATGTTTGTCGTCCCGTCTATGCCATGGGCCACGCGCATTGTCGATAGAGAAATTAAGCGATGGGGAATGCGTCTGCACCCGGTGAGAGTGGGCACAAAGATTATTTTGTTTTAGTTTTCATTACGTGATATCCATTTTGTCCTCAGATGGCGGATCAACTGAGCTGGGCTACCCGTTGTAGACATGCATCCCAAGACCCACCACAAGCCACACCTTCACGTCCCACCTCCGGAGCTACGCAAGACCAGGCATGTCTTGCTTCCCCAACCCAAGTCCATGTATACGATGACTTGGAGCACAAACAGCTAGCTCATGCCCTATTCATCTCACCTAAACAAGTTTCATCTAAGTCATGGTGTTCATGGCCATGGTAATCCATGGCGTCTTCTACTTCACATGATGATGTATGTTCCATGGTTCCATTGGAGGAGGTCAATACTTCAATTGATGATGCATGGCCCGTGATTCCTTTTCTTTTGCATCTTCCCTTTCTTCCATGTCCTTGTGTAACCTCTTTGGATGAAGAGAGTGACAAGTCAGGGCTCAAGAGGTGCAAGATGACACATGTGTTTGCGCCCGAGATGGAATTCCCGACAAGGTAGCAGGCCAAGGTTTCAGTTAAACACTATACCATCGCCAATAGCATGACTGTGTGGTGGATGAGGAGTGAGAAGACCCAACTTGAGGCACTTTGTGGACAGTGGAAAAAGAAGAAGTGGATGTGGCTGTTGAAGGTCCATGTCACCACACAACATGGCAATGTTGTCGTTGGACAGTTCGTGGATGGTAACCATATCATTCTTGGAACGGGACATGGTGATCTAGCAAAGACCATCTTGTGGCTTGGTTTTCCGACTTTATCAATGCTAAAGCATATTCTCATAGCCAACGTGAAGACTCTTCAGGCTGTCGTGAAGAGGAGCACCGACAAAGAGGTTGATAAGAACACTCTGTACCATGCCAAATCTAGCATCGAACAACGTATCATGGGGTCCAAAGACAATGCATGGAGCTTGTTTCTAGTGTAGTGTAAGGAGGTGGGTTTCTCTTGCTTTCTTCCTTGATTGTCTTTGGTTTCCTTCTTGCTGGACTACTCTTCACTATCTATCTTTGCTTGCATCTCATGCGTGTGGATCCCAACATCCACGCCATTGTTGAGGCTACTAAAGATGAGTATCTTTTCCTTGCTTTTGTCCTGCCCATCACCATCATCCGGGATTCCAAAGTGCACGCCAACTGATGACCATGGATGGCACCCACTTGAAGAATGGGCATACGCAAGTTCTAGTTGATTCCAAGTTTTTTAATACATTGACAATGCGATGCCCATGGTTTGGGCCGTGGCAAGTGGTGAAAATGAGGATTAGTAGAAGTGGTTATGTTTCTACATGTCTTTGGCATGTCCAACAGGTGAGCAGAGTGGTACCATTGTCATCTACGATTGGGAGAAGGGACTCCTAAACGCTATCATCAAGAAGTTGTCAAGAGCCCTATATAGCTCCTATGCTATCCATCTATGAGAGAATGTCTGGAAGAAGCACAAGAAATACATGGGCTACTAAATCTAGTGCCTGGAGCATGCACAGGCCGGAGCGAAGTGGCAAAGGTGTGAGGAACAACTTTGCCATGTATCTCCATGCACTACTTTCATGCTTTTGTGCCCTAACTGGAAGGGCATGATACTAAAGGATTATTGAAGTAGGCTATATTTCCCACTTTGACGCAGTGGTCATACAGCTTCAAACATAGCGGAGCCGCATTGTAGAGGTGGACAAGTCGTTCCCCTTTTAATGCTTTGTGGTACTTTACAACTGTTTCAAGAGTTTGCTTGCAGACCGCCATAAGCTCAACAAGCAGGTGAAGGGACGCTTTATCCCAATGCTAGAGAAGAAGGTGCTCACCAAGTTTGTGAACTATGTAGACAAATTTGTGGAAGAGGAGGACCTACACTCTGCCACAAAGACAGGCTCAAGAAACCTCTCACATCGAGTGAATGTGCAAGACAAGATGTGTACCTATGGTGGGTGGAAGGAGTGGGGATAGGCCTACGTGCACTTTCATGATTGGCATGGGGAGAATCCAAAACACATGGTGGATGTGCATCACACTCGCATAGCTTATCGTCAAAGTTACAACAACCACATGCCCGGTGTAAACTCCATCCATCTCAAACACCTAGAGGACAAGGTCTGCAAGCAGCTTGGACCTATGTGTGGCCCCGGCCGATCCAAGAGTGCCATACAAAGTCAAACAAAGAACGGGAGCGGGAGGAAGACAGCAAGTAGAAGTACTACATCTCTTCATAGTGTGGGGTATGTGGCCAAACAAATTCAAAAGGTAGAAAATCCTCCTCCGTTGGATGGAGCCATTGCTACCACGACCAACGTACTCTTCTGTAGGCTAGAGCACACGAATGACGTCATTTGCTTAGAGAACACAATTGGACAAATTCTGGCCACGTCTACGACAAAAGGTGTAGGAGCACTGGTTGTTGGAGGCAACAGACTGCGTGACAAGACACAGGGGACCAGAGCAATTGACGTGGGGGTAGGTGACATGGAAGGGATGAAAGCAGAGGGGGCTGTTTGCTGTTGCCCAGCCTGCTCCAAGTGCTACAGCTCCAAGGCTGGGCAACAACAAACACAGAGGCAGCTGGAAGCGGGTGGGCAGAAACACGGCTAGAAGCAGTAGTGTTTGCTGCGAGTACCAATGCAGTTGCGGGAACAAGTCTGCTACGTTACAACTAGGGCTAGACAAGGTCATCAATACGATCAGCTGTAGCCTTTAGTGCAAGAGGAGGTGGTATAGCTGCTCGTGTAGTGTTTGGTTCTACAACATCTGCTACAAGTGTTGTAGGTGTTGGTGGTGCTCAATCTGCAGCAGGTGTTGGAGGAGGTGAAGGCCCTCTCTATTATCCAGAGGGTGACACAACGTACGACTCAAGAGAAGAGGACGTCTACAATCCAAAGTGGTACATGTTTCCTCACTCGGATGAAGATGAAGAGGATGAGGGCATCTACAATGACTTGAGGCAATAGCATGAGTAGAAAAGGCATGAGGAAATGTACTAACATGCTGTTCCGGTAGAGTAACCGGTTGACATTGGTGTACTGTGGGACGATGAGTGTGAAAACGTGTGTGATGAAACGATATGTAAATGGTAAGTCATTTGTACACGTACATCAGTGTTTTCTTCTTTCTTAGCTATATCATTGGACTAAATGTGCATTATCTAACTCTACTTTTGATATACATGGTGCCCTTGTCTCTGTGGTTGAAGATGTTTGCACTTTTGACACGCCCAACTCAAGCTACACGTTGCCTACTCCACAAGGGGGCTAAAGGCTACAGTTTCAGAAATGGTGGGTCAGACGGAAAGAGGCCTTAGACATGGAGAAGCCTCAATGACATTACAACCAGATTAGAAGAGTTATGGACATGTAAGTTTTCTTGCTGGAAAATGGATATTTGCTAATTTTTTCCATGGAAAATTTTACGTTCAATGTCCACTGTTTTGGGTACCTGCTGTAAACAATTTTTACAACAGTGATATCTACGTGCGTAGCACACTTTTTGAATGCATAGTGGACAGTGCAAGCTGTCATTGTAAGATCTCTTTGAACATTATTTTTGTACCACCCCTATTCTCCCACTCTTGGGTCGAATGAATAGCAACACCTCCATGAGATAGCTAGAGTGCTCACTAAAGGAGCCAATTGTTTTGTCATTCTTGCTTGGAATGTGCATTACATGTGTCATTTTTAAGTCTTGGTCGACTGGTCGTTGTGCCCATGTCACGTGGCTTCATTACCGCACATGTCAAGTACAAGGGGACTTGTCTGACTGTTCACATGTCAGAGGGGAAGACAAAGATGGGGATGAGCTTTATGATGTCGGCGGTAACATGGACTACGAATACCGTGCCAAAGATGTCAACAATGCATTTTTCCCATGCTAATCCCAACCAGGAAAGATGTGTCTTGCATGTGACATCATTAGTTGGCTCCATTCCCTACCTCCTCCGATAAGAGAGTGGATTGCCAATGGACGTCCATGATGACATCGGTACAATACCTATTGTTTCAAGTTTTTACCCATCTTTGACATGTTTTGGTTTACACAATTCCTCCATGTTTTTGGCATTGTTCAGAAATAATCAGTTCAACTTGAATGAAATGAACAAAGGGTTTTCCTCCCATGTTTAACATTAACTATATGTCTTTGGGGTCGTCATTATGCTTGTCCTCCACATCTTAAAACCTATAACAACGGTGGTTGGGGCCGTTTCCTACCCATTATTTTCATGATGTTGCATATTTTTTAGATAACTTTTAACATTTACAAAAATCACATAAAATCATGTCCGCCAACTAAAAACACAATACATATGTACACATGTCAGTTTGCGTACATTGCACATTACTTGAGACACTAGTGCATTCGAACAACAATGACGTCAAATTGGCATCGAGTTCAGATACATACCTTTGTCTGGTGGAAATCGAAAAAGAACCTGTGTGACTTGCACGGTCGCCAATGACAAGTCCTTGGACATAGTGATAATTGAAGAGAGTAGGGTCCATTCACCAATAGCCGAATCGCATGTACTCTGAACGTGGATATGGCATCGTTAAGTGAATGTTGACTGGACATGAAATTCATAAGTAGAAGGACATGTGTGTAAAATGTTTAATGTGCAAGCCATTGGACATATTGTTGCTAAAATTCTGAAGTTTGGACATGGCGAGGTTAATATGTGAAACATGGATAAAGCCATAGTCATCAAGCATTTTGTGCATGCATGCTCAATGTGTCATCTTCATTTTCTAGCTTGGACGCATTCACGAACAGTTTCAAATGACCTCCAAAAACAATTGAGCGCACCCACTTACTACACTCGAAGCGCCGCCCTCCAATAAGACTTTATCAATTTTGATCTCCCCACTGACAACCGTTATTTCAAAATCTACGTAGCTCTTTGTTACGCCAAGCAGATTGTTGATGGTTCACAAGGATGAGGTGCAGAGCAATGGACCATTCAAGGATTTGGAACAAGTACATAGTTTGTACGAAGCAGTAAGTGCATTTCTATGACAGTTGTTAAGTGAGTCGATAACATGTTGTCTTGTCATTTCTATGATGAGAATCATGCTAAGGCATGTGTTGGATCCTCAGCGCTCAAGATGAATGTGTGTGAGGTCCAGCAATGAGTGGCTACTTCCAGAAGCTCCACCGAGAAATCAAGGGACTTCAAAAATAAGGAGAAATGATTTTATAAGATTCCAGCACCCTCGAGAAACATTGATCAGTCGAAAATACTTGAACTTGGTCAAAGTTGTCACAGCCTTTGAAAACAAAACATCAAAGGTTGGGGTAGGTGGCCAAAACGTCCTCGGTCCATTGATACATAAATCCTACCGTCGGCGCGGCCATAAATACAATGAGAAAGATGGCCATTTATGGATTTTAGGGAATCATTTATGTTAGGGATGTAACACTTCCTCCCCTTTTACCCATGATGTCCCAGCGTGTAAGAAGGCATAGAGGACTAACCACCATACTAAGTGCCCATGAGATGATCAATTTCTTGGAGGTTTTTGCAAGGTTCCCACTTCTTGTGATAAGATTAGAAGCTGTGCCACTTGACCAGATTCTCAATCTTCTTTCCACAACGTCAGTGTCCAAGGATGTCTTGGTAGTGCTTGAACTTGCTGGTGTGGAGAAAAGGGTGGATTACCAAGCTATCGTGCAACAAAAATCGTGTGACGGCTCAAACAAACAGCGACCAATATTGCATTTTGAAAGTTCTCTACAAAATTATGCTGGTATAATGTTAAGAACCTTTTGAAGATGTCCATTGTACTCCTGTGGAATGCGGCTCTTTACCAGGATGTCGTTAAGAAACACGACAACAAATTCATCAAGATACGGATGGAAAATGGTGTACATCACCGCCACAAGTGTTATGGGGGGTTTTTGTGAGACCAAACGGCACAAACGTGAGCTCAAAGTGCCCGTCTTTAGTGTGGAATGATGTTTCCTTGATGTCCTTATCAGACATGCAAATACAATGATACCCGCTTTGTAGGTTGATTTTGGTGAAGATTTGGGCCTCATGGAGTTGGTCAAAGAGTTCTTTTACTCACAGAAGGGGTAGCAGTTCTTGATGGTGATTTCATGCCATGCTTAGTCATCCACGTACATCCGCATCACCCCAATTTTCTTTTTAACAAAAATAACAGGTGATGCATAGGGTGACGTGGAAGGTTGAATGAATCCCAGATAGAGCATCTTGTACAGGTACCTCTTGCGATCACTCAGCTTGTGGTCACTCATTTGAGAGGACCCTTTCACCGACGGTCTTCTACCCAGCTTGAGGTCGACCTAGTGGTTGACATTTTGCTAGGCAGGTAACTCTCGGAGCGGTTCGTCAAGAAAAACCTCCTTAATCAGTGGTGTAAACTCCTCCATAACGGCTACGATCTTTCCAGGTGTTAAGGCCAATGTGGTCATCTTAACAACTGTAATCAATGCTGCTTTCTTGGCCTCCACGTGGATTAGCCATTCTTCAGCTCCACGTTAGAGATATCTCTTGGTCATGCTCAAAGATATAGATTGACATTTTGCGACTGCTACAAATTCCTCTGTTGCTTCCACTTGTTCGACCTCCCGTAGCAGTTGTTGTGCTGTGGGTCACTCGACCACATGTACTTGTTGTTTCTTACCATTAATGCTGAAGTAGATTGATCTACTACTCCGGTCCACCTGCGGATTGTGCTGGTACATGAAATCTCTTTCGAGGATTAGTTTGTAACCACTCATTGGGCAAGTCCTCTGGATTTTCGTCCACATCTCCAATTTCAAGTCAAATAGGTTCGCGAACTCAACGTATTTGTAATCATCCATCTACTTTTTCTTCCTTAAAAATTCCCGGTTTGGTCTACGAACCGAACTTTCCAACCATGTCATTGTTGAAGAAGTTAGAAGCTCCTCCGTCCAGCTGGTATCATTCCGTGAGTTTTAGAACCCCTTGATGAAACTCATAGCAAAATCACATATTGGTCATCCTCGTATCCCTTGGCGGACTTTACGATCTTAGGGATCCTCTTCTGTTGTGAAATGAGATGCTCAAATGGACGATCGGTCATTGTAGATTATTCTAACCGAACAAGAGTCTCGCAATCTCCTCTTACCCTTTAGCGTTTCAGCACTCCTCACTTTTTCTTTTCAGCTTCCCCTCTCTTTCGGCCTACTTATGTTGTATTTGATAAAGATGCAAGATATTATCCGGCTTCCTAAAGTTGAACAAACTTGTTGATGGCTTTGATTGACGGGATCAATCTCTATCGGGGATGAGGTTTCCTTCGAATTTGACTTTCATCCAGCACATTAAGAATTGTGACTTTGTGGGCAACAGTTGTTAGATTCCTACATCCAAGCATTGTAGTTGGTGCTTTCAATTTGATTGGTTCTTACTATCATTCATGGGAAGCCATCCAGGATGCCCATAATGGCGATTGCTTGCCAAACATCTTA
This sequence comes from Penium margaritaceum, assembly GCA_023375785.1. Classification (NCBI taxonomy): domain Eukaryota; kingdom Viridiplantae; phylum Streptophyta; class Zygnematophyceae; order Desmidiales; family Peniaceae; genus Penium; species Penium margaritaceum. The sequence continues at coordinate 18,066 of SZWC01025382.1, forward strand.
GTTCAGGCTATTGTTATAGTAAAATTGGAGTTCATCAGGAGCAAGGTCACTGCCGGTGATTTGTTTTATCAAACACCATGTCTACTTTGCCACAATGGACTGCTAACACAAACCTTGTAAAATTCTTGTTCAAATTTTCAAAGTGGCCGAGTATCGCACGTGTGAATTCCCTCCATGTCTCTGGTGGCATGAGGGGGTCATGCCATGTTGAATTTTTCTGCTCAAGAGGTACAACACCTATGGTTGACAATGTTAGAATAGCCGTGTAAGCCATTGATCTAGCTCCGCCTGTCTCCAACTTCCATAGGATGGTTTTTAGATCGGACCACCATCTCAAAATTGTGCCATGTAAAGGAGAGGTTGCGACGTCAATGTTCCTTTTTCTTTGTTGGAGGTGAACTACACCTCCAAACTTGTCAGCTACATCCAAACCGTCAGTCCCTTTGAGTTTGCCATATTGAATGGCTTGAGAAGCACCGGTCAAATCTGGGATTCACTCGAGAGTTGGATATTTCTCTCGGTGAGCACTGCTTTGTGCACACAGGAAATTCAAATCTCCTTCATTATTGTGCTGAGTTGTTTGAGCAGATGGGTGTTGAGACTCTTGAGCCCCAGCAACATCTCGTACAAGTCTTCGTTAAGTCAAGCCTGTTGGTTGGTGCCTCCCATCGTGCTAGGTGTCATACCGACGGGCAGTGTCGGGGACTGAGGGTTCACTGAGCCCGAAGGGTCTATCACTGGATTGGCCGTCGAGTTCGTTGGTGCTATGCCAATCACCAAGAAAATTGCGGCTATTGTCTAGTTTGTCTGATGAGCATTGAGATTCGAGTGTTGCTAATAATCCATCGGCAGAGTATTCACGGTACCTGATTGTTGTTTGTTGCATTCTATCCATTCACCATTGTTGTTATGAGTCTGTAAGCTTCTAAGTGGTGCAAATGTGCTGAAGAAGTTGTTGCCTAGTAGTTAATGCAATGTTGTTGCACTCTTATTCCAAGTGTTGCACTGAGCACAATGCAGGTGGTTCATAGGTATGAGGTGTGGAGCAGTAGACGATTTGAGAATTTGGGGCTAATGGATAATTTTTATCAAGTAGTAAGTGAACTCCGATGTTCAATGAGTCAAGCAAATAGATGCGCAATGACGATAACCATGATGAGACGAATGTTGGGTCCTCAGCACTTGAGCCGATCAACAAGTGCGAGATCGCATCGTGAGTAGCTACATCAAGAGGCTTCACCGAGAAGTTGAGGGACTTCTGGAGTAGTGATGCGTAGTTTTAGATAAGTTCAACACCGTCAAGAAGTCGACCAAACACTATCAACACATTGATGTGGTTCACGACACTTTTGTTGACAATTCTGGAATGTGGTTGAAGTTGTGAGATCCTTTAGGAACGGAACACCGGATATCCAGGCATACGGTCAAAATTTCCTCGGCCGACTGGCGTATAAATCATGTGGTCGGCCCACGGCACGCCATTGATGTAATGACAAAATTGTCCATTTGTGGAGTTTTGACACATAACAGGGACGTAACAGTTTTATCTCAAAGACATCCCGCACAAAATGTTTCTGAAATTCCCCTCGTAACATGAAGGGGTTATAGGCTTTTAAGGTTTGGGTTCCTCCTAAGCCTTGTGGTAGCGGGGCGCGGGAGGTTCCCTTTCAACAAAGGTAGAGTTGGAGATTAATTTTCATGTGAAAAAACACATTTTGGTGAAGACAAAAGTGGCTAGATTTCTATCAAAAATGTGGCGAGCCACTGATAGATGTTATACTTTTCTGAGTTTCTGGCGAGGAAAGTGGCAGTTTCTGAAATGGCATGCCCTTCCAAGCTTTTCTGGAAAAGTGGCAAATGTAAAATTGACCCAGCAATGTTCATCTAACAGCAAGGATATCATTGAGTTTCATCTGTTCCAATGTTGGTGGAATAGGTTTGTGATACTTCAACCCTTCTTCCAACTGCTGGCATGGAAGAGCTGCCATCCCGGTACACCATTCTTCCATTCTTCCACCTCTAGCCGCTCTTCTAACCAAGACATTGTGTTCTCTTTCCTTCAATTCGAAAAAAAATTAAGCTGACCTCCAGCCACTCTTAGACATCCAACCACAATCAACCAAAACTCTACTAACAAGGTGGCAAGCAACATGGCGGCCCTGGCAATCACGGCCAATCTGATTCAGAAGTCTGCCCCGCCCATGTGCCGGGAACTCCAGAAATCCACATTGAGGACAGCGAAGACTCTAACCGCCTTGCGTTGCAGGTCTCACATGGATCCATGGTGAGGCATTGTGTCATGCATGAGTCTCATCATAAGCATCTCCGTGCACATACCCTGCACTAAACCGAGACATGACCACAAGCTAGCATTGCTCCTCGAGCATGAACGAAAGTCGCCATGGACATGGCCATATCTTCACATGTGGAACAGGAGGGAAAACGTCACTGCCGCCTACCAGCCTGGCACTTTTCCAAGTGTCATCTGTTATGCTACTTGGACATGTGACACCGTCTTCTACTTCAAGAAAGATCTGAGTATCGTGCTATGAAGTGGATCTTAGGCCTCGTTAAAACATCCAGAAAATTGGAGTATTAAGAGAAGGAAAACAACCCTGAGGTGCCTGTTTTCCTGCCCACTCAATCCCCCGGGGCCTGACCTGGTATCGTTGGTGTTTCCTTCCTCTAAGCCTGCATCAAGTCTTTTTATCACCAGCCGCCATCAACGTTCTCATTCACTGTTGCTCCGGCCACTCTCTCTGGCACTCCGCAGAAGACCCGCTCTTTTCACTTCCCGCCATGATTTCAGGTACATTTGTGACCTTGTGCTTCTTTGTGATTTTGGTATCCCGATACCCAACACGGCTCAGCCTATGGCCGTCCCTCTTCTTTCATAAACCAAGCCCTGTACCAAATTATGGATGGCACATCTATCAGTCAATTATGCACATCCACCATCCTTGCCCATGTAGATGGCTTGCCTACAACTCAGAGTTTATTGCTGAAAGCTCACCCTACAATCCCTAAGCAAAATTTTAATCTTGACTCGCCACCCTGAACACGTTTGGCTAGATTGACCCATTTCTACCCTTGACGCAGGTCCTTCCAACATGGAGGGTGTACACTCAGAACAATTTCTCCACAACATCAATGGCCTCTCTCAAACTGGAGAGGTCACGTCAAACTATGCACAAGCTAACGGAGGTTAGGCTTAAGCCTACACTGCTAGACACGAATCAAAATTGAAAAGGAAACTGGCCCTAGTGTTAGACCTCATGGAACAAGAAGAAGGTCGGTCCCTCCCCTGGCTAACGCTATTTTCATACCCCTGTAACACATACTCATACATCCATCCTTCCTGCTCAAGCATCCTGGGCTCCTCGGCCAGAACGTTCGGGGCAATCTCACTCCGAAAACCAACCTCCACCACTTTCGTCCATGCAGATAAACATGGCTCCCCTTTGATGGGCCCAATCCTTGCAAAACACCTTGAATTATCCGGCTCCGCATGCAGGATCCTCTCAGACAATTCAGGTGGCAACAACCCCCAGCCTGAGCCACTGGCCCCCCTCAACAACTCGGTACGTGCCCCCGCTCATGCCCCTTCCCCTACTGACGTGGAAATCACCAGCCGCCTCTTGCTGGCCCGCAACACTGTTCAGCGCACGACGGTCAACCACCAGGCAAGCACTATCTTTGACGTCTGTGTGAAGAAGTTTCGCCAACTTTTCTGTGTCATTTTTCCTAGCACAACCACAAATCTGGGAGCTCGTAACGCCAGACTCTTCCTGGAAATGCTCCACCTCAATCACCCTGGGATGATCTTAGCCTCCACTCTCACCTCAGCCAAGGCCCTCTTTCCAGAGAATGTTTTCCGTGGAAAAACACGAATGGTCAAGTACTCGATGCAAGTGGTTGAATACTATGGAGATACTCCTCTCCTGGCCGTCATATACTCTCCGTGTATTCTCCAGACTGCAGGTCTGTTGTCCCTCCTGCGCACTCCTACGCTCTCACTGTCTCCATTACCCTCATCTCATAACATTCTTTCCTGCCCTAAAGTGCATGAGCCATGGATCAAAGTTTTTGTTACTAAATTGACCTCCCCTGAGTTCGAGGCACACAAACTGTGCCACCCAAAGGAGCAGACCTTCTCCCTTTGCAATGCACCTGGCTGCTTTGGCTTTGAGGAAGTAACTCATTTCCTGATCACCTACATACCAGAATGAAGTAGCAAGCCATATGTAGCAGGGGTCAAACACCTTTCCCGTTTCGTCCAATCCATTATTGGCATTACCACCACTACCATCCTTGGCATCCCCACCCCGCACCTCAATGGTCCAGATTTCCTGGAAGAGGTTCCAGTCTTCACACAACCAGGAGCTTGAAGAAGATAATTCTCAATTTCTTATGCCTGCAGTGCAGTTTTTTCAACAATAGCCATCACTCTGAGTATCACAATCTCTGTCCCGTAGAAAACACTGTGAAAAGGCGCCCATGCCATGGATGCCGTTTGTTGTTTTCCTGGTTCGACCAATAGAGAGTGGTTGAATTTCTGATCTGATTGCAGATTTGGACTCTTTGTATTTTTTCATGCGGTTTTGACCTTTCAGTTGCTGGATTTTGTTGAGAATTCAGAAAATTAGCCCCATCCGAAGTTCGGGTGGTCGGCGGGTGGAATCTGGGACTTCGTCATGGGTGACGGGATAATTCCACCATGGTGGTCCGCGTTTGTCTCCAACGAGCTCCAAATGCACCAGGGGAATGAATGAAGTGACCAGAAGGACTTCCTTGAAAAGGCATGACTTATCCTTGAATCATGGACGAGGAAAGGCGCTCCGACAGGTCATCGTCAAAGCGCCTCCCATTGCCTAGCGTGCAAGGCACGGTGGACAGCTCCACCAAGGGTTACTTCGACGGCCATAGCAGGGGCTCTACTGCTCCGTTTTGGACGTGCTTGGATGCATTGGAAATCTCAGATCACAGGCTATACGAATTTGATGTAACATTACCGAAATAACTAATCATTAATGATCTTCAGCCTTTCTCAGTCTCTGCAACCTGTGTTCTGCCAGAATTCTGCTCCTTTTGTGTTGTGGCAACACAAAGCACACACCCCCCTTGGAAGTCTCTTTACACTAAGCAACCATGCACACTTGTGGTGGATCAGAGCACGCCAGGCCACAATCACTATCACTTACACCTGTTGAACAACGTGCACACCATTGCTCAAGGGGATAGCCATTACGGTAAGTTTCTATCTTGTATGCATCTTGTGTTTTTATCTTTCCCCCCTCAATCCCTACTCAAACAAATGCTCTAGTCCCGTAGACCGTCATATTGGCAACTTGACCTTCTCTACACTGTGGCACACAAATAATAGCCTCATTTTTTTCAATCGCTGGCAGGAAAGTCGAATACCATGCTTGCAACTATCTAGCATACGGCGGCTACACGGGCTCTTCCCCCGATGGTCTGCTTGAGCACATCAGCACCGTGATGCACAGAAATTCACATCTGGCATACTTGGTGAACCCCACTTAATAACTGTTGATTGTGAATGTGAACAACAATCTCAAAGTGCTCAAGCGCAAGTTCCATCTGTGAAGGTCTCAGGTACCCCTCCCTGGACCACAAATCACCCACACATGAATCCATCCCAACTCGCTGGTCAATGTGATACGTACATCGGCTCTCTCACTTCTCTATCCAGATGCAGGCCGCCACTCTTCAGCTTGCTAGGCCCCCAAGTGAAACCCGTTGCACTCATTGTGTCACCATCAACCACTACAGTACCTACATACCTGCCTGCTTACTATGGCTACACCCTGACATTCACCGGATTGGTCAACACCAGTAGCATCTTAGTACTTTGCTCCACAATCTCAATGTGGGGTCCCTTTCTGTTTTTATGGAAGAAAAAGTAGATCTTATGTGGGAAGAAGGTACCTTGTCAACCCTAGCGCTGGATGTCAGGCGTTTTGTCTAGCTAGTCCTATATTTTATACTAGTGTCAATTCTTGTAAAGATTCATTTCATCAGTTTGGTCTTCGTACATCATCAATATCCCTTGTTCTCCCATCCAATATCTCCTCAACCCTCCTCGTACAAAGTCTCCCCTCTCCCTGTCCCCCACACTCATCATGTCATCTTTGTGCCTTGGGACCTAATCATACCTCCGGCAAACACAATCCAAGCCCTTGGTTCAATACACACGATCTTCTCTCAATCTCAGCCAAAACTGCTCAAATCTTGTCTCATCACCACTCTGGCTGACCTGGCATTATCCTAAACACATACTCCAGGGAAACAATTCCATATGTTACAAAAAACAATGACCCAAAACTCATTCCTTGGAACCTTCCTTTCACAGCTCACCCCCGACCGCCTTTCCGCTCATACATGTTGCGGCACATCACTCCCTCCATGGAGCATGTAACTCAGACTCAACACATTCCAGCCTTGGCAAAGTCAATTCAAACTGGTATGTTTCCAACAAAGATCACTTCTTCTCAAACCTCTACCTCATGTGGCTCCCCTGGTCTAAAACTCCATTAACACACAATCCTAAAATCATGTTCTCTCCTCTCTACTGAAAAACTTAAGATTGGGTGCTTCCATGACCCCAAGCACTCATCTTTACCGACCAGATCGGGCAAACCAAAAAAGCATCCCATAAACTGATTAACATCCAACAAAACGTGTCCCTATCAGTTACCCTGCAGCATGACTCCCAGGTCTGGGACCCTCCCTCAAATCACAACCCTTTTTCCATGGCACCCCGGCACAGGGATCATGAACACCTCATGTTTACCACCATGACCATTGCTCCATCCCCTGCCTTCTCCAGCACCCAGCTCAGCCCACGATTATCCTCAGCCCTGCCTAGTCGTCTCCCAGAGTAGTCCAACTACGCCCCCCCAAAACCGGCTACATCAGGTCACAAACTCGCCACACTCTCCCACGATAGAAAAAAGAGAAGCCACCCAGAATGAAACCTGTCACCTCCATGACCCTCGCATGTGCCAGCTACCAAAAGTGTCACCTCCCTCTGAGCACCCTCCCATGGTTTCTCTATTCCAAGGCAGCTTCCTGATCAGCCCCTTCCACACGTGATGCTTCTAATCAACAAACAATCCAATCATTGCCACATGACTGCACTCCCCTTGATCTCCCTTGCAGCGTTAACCCTTCTCCACACACACATCCAACGCAATCTCCCCCAACCCCCTCCACACAAACCCTCTCCTCCACAGGTTTCCAAAAAGAGAAAAGATCCTCACCAGAAACACTGGTGTACCCGTAAAACACTGAAACGTACACTACCAGAATAGGGAAAACACAAAAAAACTGCTGACACACTCCTATAAACCTCAGAATGCAAACGTCAACCATCAGCCAAAGCAGAACAGAAAAGTGTTAAGCGATGAAGTCATCCCACCTCCTCACAAGCGAACATGTCTGTAGTGTGCTTGAACATCAATGGTATTGTTGAGTTTTGTCCCTCTGCGCGCGCGCGCGTGTGTGTGTGTGTGTGTGTGTGTGTGTGTGTGTGTGTGTGTGTGTGTGTGTGTGTGTGTGTGTGTGTGTGTGTGTGTGTGTATGCGCGGTAGGACGGGGACAGGGACGCCGCTGAGTGCTTTTTGGGCCGATGACCTCCTGCAGTTTGTTGCGTGGAGAGACTGGTGGATGCTGGGTCCGAGTTCAGGTCCGGTCGTGGCCGGGCCTCTGCTGTCACGTGGATAGGCACCGGGGATGACCACGTCATGTGGAAGTCCCAGGTTCAACCCCGTTGGCTTAGTTAAACTGCAGGATGGCTCATCGCTTGTTTTTGAGAGGATGGTGCCCTGCACCCCATTAGTCTAGGTTTTGAGTCTCACTCTTCGGTGGCATGAGTCTAGGTGTGCCAACCCTGGCAGCACACTATAATGTCGCTTGGGTGCTCTTTGTATGTTCTGGACCTTGACCTTAATGACCTTCTACGCCCCAGCTGTTGTGCCTTGCTTTCTGTCAGGTATCACAGGGGATGCAAAACTACCACACCTCCTGGAACTCCTGGATAGGCACAAACCCACAATGTGTTGTATTGTAGACTCTACACTGGACACACTAGAGAAGGTCTCCAAAATCGATTTATTTTTGTGAAAATCTGGGAAATTATGTGCACTCTTTCTGGCTCTCAACACACAGAGTGATCAGTTCTTTTATACAGCTCCCGGAAGCTCGAGCTCCTCAAAACAAATCCCGCTAAAAACTCCCAAATTCCTCAACACACTTTTACCTTCTATAAACTCTTCTCTACTGTCACCTCCATCTACAGCTCTCCTAATCATAAGGACAGAAAAGGCATTCTGGCCCTCCCTTCAATCCTTTTCATCTGATATCCCAACTGATCTCCTACATGGTGATTTTAGCACCGCCTTATGGAACATTGATAAGCTGCCAGAGAGGAAATCCAACGACACACCTGTCCTCTTAGAGATTGTGACCTCAGATATTCATTCCAAAACGTTGATCCCTCCTCAATTATCTTCACCTTCCATTCAACAGCACAAAACACGTCATCCCGTATAGACAATTTCTATCACAGCATGAACTTCAACAAACATGTCAAACAGGTGACACACATATCACTGTCTTCACAAGTCTCGGTATCTGCAACTCTCAGAACTCTAATTCAAAACCCATCTAAAGTCTTAGTCAAGGGGTTATGGAAGCTAAGCGCCTCACTCCTAGACCAACCTAGATGAAGGCACAAAATCCAGACTGATAATATCTATCTCCTGGCAGACCCATCACAAATGGGAGACTTAACATCAAATCTCACCACTCTTATTCAATTGAAGGATAATCCATGTCATGTTGCACAATGTACGCCAAACTTTCTTTTGATGTCAAGCACTAAAGCCATATCAAACTCCAGGCAAGCTCTTTCAAATCTCATTCATCAAGACCAACCATGGCTTGCCTCAGGGCATGTTATTCAGAATTCATCGTCCCGACTCCAATACCTTCATCATCCGGGTACATTCATGTCATCGCCATTGTTGTGCTTAGTCATCAACGTACATTTTTCTTAATCACAAATATCTTTGTTTCATTCATTGA
>SZWC01025384.1:5060-16253 GCA_023375785.1 Penium margaritaceum
CATTATCAGAATTCAGACAAAAGAAGAGACACGAGTTTTGCGTGCGGTCGTCGTGCTTCTGATGACAAACGTGATGTGCAGGAACAGGGATTCCCCCGGTCCATCCATATGAAGGTGAGGCACATGAGTGTGAAAGTTGTTGTGCACAACCTCTACATGGTCAGTAGGTGATATCTTTACCTGTCTGTCTCAGCCCTCCACGCGTCTCTGTCCCCAATGAGGGATAGGCAGAGGAGAGTTGGAAACAAGCAACTAGGTTTGAACTGTAGTTGGACAAACAGGTGGAGTTGACTTCACTTAAAGTGACACTACCCGGTCCAAGTGATCTACTCTTGCAGTTCCTCTTTGTTGACTATCCCTTCAGATGTCACAACATGAAGGACCAGGGTATTTGGGAAATGGAGGGCAAAGAAAGCCCAAAGTTAAACCTCGTAGTTTGTGCGTCAATGGACATCAACCTTGCCAATTGCGCCAAAATGACCATGCCCTTGTGCACAGCACAGAACAGGCCAGGGGGCAAGTTGTCTTTTTAAAAAAAACCACGTCCATCTTCTTACAGGTGCTAAAAGGTTCAGGTTTGGGGGTCAGAATCGGTTCAGAGAACCTGAACCTATTGCAAACTGATTGTTTCAGGCTCAGCCGAACCGGAACAAAGAAACGGCATAACCTGAAGCACTGGTTCAAGGTGTGGTTTGACTCTCTCTCAAATGTTTGGGTTCGGTTCAGATCTGTTCCGGTCAATAGGTTCAGGTTTTGGTCGAACTGGATGCACCCAACTGATTGTTGTTGTTGTTTTATGCATTCTTTTGTTTCTTGTTTTTTGTTTTGTTTAGCTTCTTCGTTCTGGAAAAAACTCCCAGGCATCCTTGTACTTTCCGAAGCATCCATGTTCCTCCCACATTTCAGCACATTTTCAGATGGTATCTTTTGGGCTAAGCACTGTAGGGCGTCATGTGCATCCTGTGATGACAACATGAGAGATGACAAGACTGTGGCTTGAAAAAGTCTCATGTGTCACATTGAACAGTTACACACAAATGGTCCCAGAGTCTGACCCTGTATTCACCNTTTTTTGGTTTGAGCATGCTGGATTGTTTGCCATGGTTTTAGAATTCTGGATAGTCTGCCATGGTTTCAAAATGCTGGATTGTCTGCTATGCTTTGAACACGCTGGATTGTCCGTCATGGTTGAGCGAGCACAGCACACTCGAGAAACAACCTCCTGGCCCTACTGCAGCTGCTGATCTGCTTGCCTTTGCTGCTGCAGCTGCTGATGTGGGTGCCCTTGCTGCTTCCGATGCAGACGTCACCAGCAAATTTTCCAGGGGTGGGGGTGTTCATGAGAACTTGGTTGAAGCCTCACAACTGGGTAGTCCGATACTGGACACCTAACGATAGCCATGACCTTTTTGGACTGAATTGTCTAGGCTGGAAGACCTGCCTGTGACTTCAGTCCTGCGCAGTGTTCTACTTTGCTGAGCCCACATGAGCGATGCATGCTTGCTGGCCATGCACCGAGCACTCCAGAAACATCAAGACGGCAGCTTGCAACCCTGCTTGGATTTTCAGACCAGGAGAATGCTGCACTCCCTCCTCGGACAAGTGCGCGTGACATGCTGCCTCCTCAACCACTACCACATCCACAGCCACTGCCACCTCCACAACCACTGCCAACTCCACAACCAATGCTGTGTCCATAACCACTGCTGCTTCCGCAACCACTGCCACTTACGCAACCACTGCCACCACAACCACTTCTACCTCCACCACCACTGCTGCGTCCACAACTACTGCTGCCTCCGCAACCACTGCTACCATCGCAACCACTGCCAACCATTGCCACCTCCACAACCACTACCAACCACTGCCACCTCCACAACGACTGCTGCGTCGACAACCACTGCCGCCTTCGCAACCACCGCCACCGCCGCAACCACTGCCACCACCACAACCACTGCCACCACCACAACCACTGCCGCCTCCACAACCACTGCTGCCTCCACAACCAGTGCCACCTCCACGACCACTGCCATCTTCACGACTTCCACTTCAGCAACCACTGCCTCCTTAGCAGCCAATGCTGCACATTCTTCGAATGCTGTACTGGTGAGAGGAGGGGAGACTGTCAATGACAATCTGGTCTGGTGCATTGGCACTAGAATTTCTTGGCCTGAAAGTCAAATGCTCGCTATCCTGCTTGACGCTCCACTCTTGCATGCTGACGGATGCCGTGACCGCCCTTCGCTCACTGGAGGTGTCAGCATTGGTAGGGAGGTCAAATGGCGATGAGGACAGCATGCCAGCATTGGTAAAGCAAGAGGTGATGAGGACGGCATACTTGCACTGGTAAAGCAGAAGGCAATGAAGACGGCACGCTCGCATTGGAAAAGCAAGAGGCGATGAGGCCGGCATTCCCGCATTGGTAAAGCAAGAGGCGATGAGGACAGCATGCCCACATTGGTTAAAGTGTGGCGCAGTGTGTCCCTTGCAACCCTTCTTCCTCTTCAGTGTTTCATCGGCGTTCTTCTTCCACAGTGAATCTGGAACCATGCCAAAGTGTGCTGCCGGACTGCGTCAGCCGCAAACTCTGAGCAGTCTCGAACAACCACAACCTGCGATTTTTAAAACCTGCATTCTGCCAGAATTCTGCTCACTTGGTATGTGACNACCCAAGGCACACACCTTTGGAAATCTCTTTGCCTAAACAGCCGTGGACACTTGGTGGATTAGAGTAAGGCAGGACATCATTTATGAGAAAGAGTTATGGGTCCACAGCCCTGATCTAGCTGCCCTGACGTTCATGGCTTCCGTAGCGTACGGGTGCATCGTCTTAAGAGACTTTGTCATCGTAGTTTGAGACTGGCCACATCAGAAGATCAACATGACACAGAAGACAAGAGTCCACCAATCCAGTGTTCATGGGTGGCCCTCATTTTGGGCTGTGGCAGTGGGTTTTTGAGATCCACCGAGGTTCAACACGTGAGTGTAACAGACAAGGAGAAGACAGACTCCGCTCGAACGAACACAGAGGCACTAAGGCTCCAGTTGTCAGTGGTGCATGAATCTCAATAGGGTTATATCCATGGCTGCGCGAGAGCAGCTGACGCATGGAAGAAGCCCTCCTCCATCCACCAATCGACATCCCTCACAAACAAGATCTTCGCAGTAAGATGACTTGTGACAGTGAGGATCAAGGAAGGCGTGGATATCATTTATGTCATACAGTAGATCAAGTCTCCTGCCTCACAATGCAATGATGTGGGGTGAAAGATTGACACAAAGATGCAGGCGATGACTCTCCTCATGGCTCTACACAACAGTTGGAGTCATCTTATCACTGTCTTGGGAGGTTGGAGGGAGGATCAACTCACCTACGGTGTAGTCGCTGAGTACATCTGCAACGAGGTGCACTGTCGCAGAGGTGGCAAGAGACGATGAGGACGACATGCTCACATTGATAAAAACAAGCGGCGATGAAGGTGGCATGCCGGAATTAGTAAAGCAAGAGGCGATGAGGCCGGCATGCTCTCATTGGTAAAGCAAAAGGTGATGAAGACCGCATGCCCGCATTGGTAAAGCAAGAGGCGATGAAGACAGCATGCCCGCATTGGACTCTCCGGCAGACTTTGTGACCGCCCCGTGCAAGCAAGAACTGTATCCACATTGGTAGAACAAGTGGCATTCACACAAGACAGCCTATTGCCACTGCTGCAGTTTCTGCTGCTGCTGCTGCACTTGCTTCTGTTGGTGCTGATGTGGTCGCTACATCAGCTCAAGAGGCAAGGAGGGGGAGGGAAGAAGGAGGAGGGGGGATAGTCATGCGGACGTCCGTGGAGCCTGCTCATAACTGGAATTTCCAGGCCTAGATATGCAATGCTCGCCATCCTGCTCTACGCTCGGACGCTTAGACCACGCAAGCTCAGACTTCGCAAACTTAGGCCATGCAAGCCCAGGCTAAACACCATCAGATCACACATGCCGTCAGACAGCACACGGGCTCTTCGCATGCTAGACCTGTCAGACTGTGGAGCAAGTTGGTTCGTTTGTACATCTCATGCAAAAAACCAAAGGAAGAAGGGGCCCTTAGTACGCCAGATCTGTTGACCTGTGGAGTGGAGCAACCGACACTCGGAGAGAACCTCCTGCCCTTGCCGCAGCTACTGCTGCACTTGCTTCTCCTGCTGCTGCTAATGTGGATTTGTAGTAGCCGATGACAGAGCGGGGTGGGAGGGGCTAAGAAAGACAGTGGGGGGGGGGGGGGGGGGGNACTGGTGCATTGCCACTGAATCTCCCAGGCCTGAAGGTCCAGTGCTCGCTGTACTACTCCACGCTCGACCTATGCATGCTGGAAACCTTTGTTCTGGCCCTGCATTTGCCACACCTGTCCCCATTGGTCCAACACTTGGGAGTCACAAGAGAGCAGCCTGCTGATGCTGCAGCACTCGCTTCTGCTGCTGCTGAGGAGGGTGCTTCAGCAGCTCATTGGGCAAAGAGGGGGGAAGTGGGGAGGGGGGATTCATGCAGATTTTGCTGGAGCCTCGAAACTGATTTTCCCAGGCCTGAAGATCCAATGTTTGTCGTCCTGCTCCATGCTCATGCATGCTGGCCAACAATGTGACAGCCCTGCGCATGCCGGACCTGTCCACCTTTGTGACGTAGTCATGGCCGAAAATGACCCCTCTGGGCCGGAGCAGCCGGTTCTCCAGGTTCACCTAAATGTGATACTCTACAAAAACGATTTTGACCTAAATTGACATTTCTACATCGATTACGGTTGAAGTTGGGATATCACAGTTTTCTCATTCATCCGTTTTCTTTGTCTGAGCTAAGAAAAAATTGATCAACCAGCCTTGTTGCTTCTGTGGTTGAAGTAAGGTTAGGGGACAGAAAACTGCCTGCCCCGACTTCACTGGCAAGATGAATCTGAAAGGGGTGGGTTGTATGGGTGAGGATCACTCCACTCAAAGCGAGTCTGACATTTCATTCATTTTTCTCTTTTTTTTTTTTTTTTAGAGTGAATCTTGATTAATACGAAGGAACATGCAAATGCCGCCCCTGACCGGCACATCTACGGGGTATGAAAACATGCAAAAGCCGCCACCCACGGCACAAGAAAGACGAGAGGGAAACCAAGGAAACAAGCGTCAAGGACAGAGGAGACTCTCCTCGCCGTCCAACGGCACAGTGTAGCAAAGGTCAGGCAGCGTAACAGGGCCAAGGGGCCACGGCCGCGGCAGCTCAACAGGTGTGACGCTGCCCAGCGCCGGGTCCAGTCCGCCACGCCACAAGCCGAAGTCGCAGAGCACATGACACTGCTGCCGAATCCCAGCAACGGACAGCCGCTGCGCAAACAAGGAAACCGCCCGCGCCGACCACCCCTGCTGGTCAGCCTCGCTGCGCCTGCCCCGACCCTTCTCGAGGCACAACGCCACCAAGCGCCGGATGAAGCGCCAAGAATCCGGGCCAAGACTGCCGAAGGTCTCCCAAGCCACCATGCGCAGCCGGTACCCCGGCAGCTGCGCAAGGGCGGCCTTATAGTGCTTCTCCTTCGCGGCCTCCGCCGCCGAAAGAGCCTGCCCCTCCTCCTTCACCTTGTCCGACTGGGCGTCCACTGTGGTAACGTCCACCACCCACGCCGTGCCCTGGGCCGAGTCGAACACAAGGACATCTGGCCGTAACCCCCCCGGCAGCAAGCCCTCTGGCTCCACCATCGCACGAAGGGAATGCTCGCGGCAAGTCTCCACCAACTCGTCCCGAATGGCATGGTGGACACATTTATTCATTGTGCATTTCTTTCCTGAATGCAGTGCCCGTACTCCAGAGCATACAACAAGCCTGGCAGAGGACTTTCCCTGGGTGGGATGGTGTGGGAGACTGCAGCAGCGCTTATGGACTCAAGTGCAACAATGAGGGAAGCGTCATTGGCATGTGAGTCCTCAAACATGCTTCCATGAAGTCTGCATGTGCAAGCCATTCGATGCATCAGCTCACATGCCATACCACTGAAGTCACAGTGTGTCAGCACACACGTCCTACACGAGCTGGATGAACCAAGCACGTAGAAGGCCATTGGCCTCCTTATAGTTCTGGCTGCTTGCCGCCGCTGATGTTTACTACCTCCTGCTGCTGTTTGCTGCCCACTGTTGCCTGCTTTGCTTGGCTGCTGCTTCCTGCTGCTCCCTGGCAGGCAGTACTTGTAGCTTATGATGGTCACTTGGGGCACAGGACACCATGGATCACCATGTGTTTCATCAAGCAACTGTTCCCAGATGTTTTCTAGCCACCACAAGGCAAAAGCAGACCTGTAGAACAAGGTGTCATCCTGGAATGCGCCACAGATTGGCTCAATCAGATTCTGCACCGCTGTCTTGTGGCCAATGTGCACTGCTGCATTTGCCAGCAGCCACCAGTACCATCCCACTAGGCCCCCAGAACTAAATTCACTGAGGTAGTCTAACAGTGCTAGACTGTTCGACTACTTGCAGCCGCTACTCACGCTCCATTGTCTGCTTGACCCATGTCTGATGTCACCTTCCTTTCCAGCTGACCATGTTCTGACTTGGATCGATTGCATGCCAGGTCCAATGAGAATGTGTGGCCTCGTGTCAAATGGGCGGAGATTTGATGGATGACATGTCGGTGATATGCATGATGCACCCGTGGCCGTAGGTGCATGCAGCAGAAGTGTTTCACAGTGGTGTTTGGTGCATCAAGCACTGTCATGATATGCTTGTCTACGTTCTCATGTTGTGGACCTCTTGTCATGGGATACTCAGGCTAGAGAATAGTATAAGAGGGACGGGCCACAGGGTCAAGAGGCCAAGCCCTGTGGGGGGCGAGGGATGGGTCCTCCTGCAGCGCCATGCTAAGCCCAACGCAAAGGAGGGTGTAGTCACAAATGACGCTACACTGCTGCTTTATTGCTGAAACAGAGAGCCACTGGGCTGTGGGGGCCCTGGCTCAGCGCATATCCATTGCGGGCATCTGGAACACTGAGCACTGCCTCAGAGTCTCCCAGGGTAGCAAGCTGCAGATGACACTGGTCTGCAGCTCTTTATGTGCCTCCTCCCAAAGCGGACACAGAAGCTCCACCTCTCGTTTCCCTTGGAGACAAGAGTGAAATAGCTTTACCAAAGATTGGACTAGGGCAGCCGACGTCAAACGCATTTTAGCATGGACCCTCAACCCAGCTCCATGAAGGCCCCTCTCGTCTTCTGCGCACGGGAATCTTGCCTGGAGATTTACAGACCTCCAAGAAAACTTCCCCACCCCATGTGCCTGAGCATGCCTCCACCACCCCCCGAAATGTCCAAGAGAGCTTTCCACACTACGGCATCAAACCGCTGTAAGACTCCACGCCACAGTGAGTCTGGGGGAAGCGCACAAACCCAAAAGTTGACACGTGGGACGATGCAAGGACGCAACATTGTCAGAGCCACTTGTGGGTCTTCCATTAGCAGCAACAGCTGTAGTTCCTGTGTCTGCTCCAGCAACCACTTGTCCTCACACCGGCGCTGAAAGATCTCCAGTAGGGAAGTCTAGGAGGATCAACCCGTCCGGGGCGGAAGGGATCCCATCCGTATTGTAGACTCTCACTGCTGGGGACCTTCGACCTCTGCCACACCTTGCTCTTCTTTGAATGCATCTGTACATCCTCATTGCTGGGCACATGCAACATGGGATGGAAATAACAAGACATGGCATCTGCTTCAGCGCAGACCATGGTGTCATCCTGAAACACGCCAGTGCGCCCTCTCAACTCGGCAACCTCGTGGCCTAACTCTGCCACCCGCGCCTCCAACACTGGAAAAAGGACTAGCCTGAAAAGAAAAGGCCCCAATAGGTCCCCCTGACGCACCTCCCTCCGGCTCTCCAAGACCACCGATATGCTCACCCCAAAGAAAAGCAGCTGGCCCGGAGACAGGTAAAGCGGTGAAGGAACGGAATCCAAGAGGAGCCCCTCAATACTTCACCGCCCCTCCTTGATACTCCCGCTGCGCTTTCCTGCGTTGCAGGCTGTTTAAATGTTCAGGTGGCGCAGCCAGTACGTAGGCGGAGCATCAAGGATGGGGTAAATCGCTTTCGTAAGTAATGCAGGCCCTTCTCATACCCCCACACTATTGCGAGGGCTGCAATGCTCTCATCATCTTCTCCTTTCCTTGCAATAGAAGCACTCTCCTTCCCACCTACACAGTTCCTCACCAACTGCTATGGCTCTGACCCCATCTTCTTCCGCCACCCCCTTTGGTTGTGGAATCAATCTGCTGCGGCCCAAAAATGTGGCTGCGGCTGTGAGTAATTGTCCTGCCAGCATGACTTTGGGTACCGCCATAAAGGACTTGAGCCTGCCCGGAGTACCCGAGACGAGGTCTTGCAACATGTCGCAAGTCAATCCCTTCGGACCCACCACCGAAGCCTGCGGTGCCCTTGTCGGGGCCTCTACTACCACACGCTCGGTAACTGTCTCAAAATGCAAGCCCGGCAGGTGGCGCTGGACAAAGTGGCACTTCGGTGGGCTCCATCACCTCCTCCACTTGCATTGTCCCGTCCCCCTGCTTGAACCTCTTCCACCTCTCCATGACCACCGCAAACTCTGGACGAGGCTTAGTCAACCGCTTCTCCTTAGTTGTGGAAACAGTGGCACTTGGTGCTCTTTGCAGCAGTAGCCCATGCACATTAACGCCGTCACCCCCTTGTGCCAGCTCCTCCGGCATGACCACTCAACAGAGCAGCACCTGGATGTGGAGAAGGAGCACACAGCAAAGCTGGCAAGTGTCCACGCCAATAGCGGCATTAACTGCCCGTGACATGCAGTGTTTATTTGACAGCTGAAACTTGATGTTGCGGCTCTCCGTACCACCTGCCGCTGCCCCCCTCACCTCTGGGGCCCTCCGAGACGCCCCCTCGACTTTTGCAAGGCTCCGCAGCGATGCTTTTCCAAACCACACGGATGAAACGGTACTGGTGCCCTTGCGCCTGCCTCACGAATAGGCAAAGACCGCCCAGGCCGCCCCTCACAAGGTCAACAGCCTCCTACAATGCCAGCCCGCCCAAGTCCCGCACCTCCTCTGGACTGCTCGGACACTCTTTTTTCCCCTGCTATCAGTAGCAGTGGCCCCAACTTGGACAGGCAGTACACGACCGACTTCCAATCTCAAGGAACTAGATGATAGCTTGGTCGTTAAACCCCGAGGTGGTTTCCCTCATCAACGCATGCAGGTGTTTCAGGCCATCCATGGTGACGGAAAACGCGAGTCAGCCACCACTACCAGATGTCGTACCCCTGCCTCCTTTTCCAGGTTGACTGCAGGATGGACTGCAGAATACTCTACCTCGTTGTTTGTCGATTGGCCTCGAGCCACTGTCAAGCAAATCTCACCGTTACCCCCCGAGACGTGGACGTCCATGACACCAGAATAAAATGGTGGCCCCGCTCGATTCCCATGCTGGCACTTTGCAGAGGTTGGCGCGGCTCCAGGCGCAGTTGCCGTTCAACGCTGGGGGCATGGGCCTTTTTGCTGCGGCTCCGAGGGCGCACCTCGCCGACGTGTGCTCTTCTGCGACTTTACTCAAGTCTCTTTATGACCTCTTCGGCCCCCACCTGCCTGCGGCTCGTGAGGTGGAGTTGCTGTGTCCTCTTTGGGAGGATGCCGTGGAGCACCTGCCTGCTTCCATTGTCGCGCACTTGCCCCCGCTAGAGGTCCTTTGCCAGTGTGCTGGTCGGGGGTTGTACCAGCAGCTCAGCCCGTCCTACTTCCATTACCAGCGTCTGCAGTAGTTGGAGGAGGTGGAGATGGTCGGGGCTGGGCTGTTCCTTGAGGCGTGTGAGGCTATGGTGCGGAGGTGCTGGGGCTGTGGGGTCCCGCGAGGCGGCTCTCTGGCTTAAAGCCAGCCCTGCGGACCCTGGTGATTGTCTCTACTTGGCCCCGGCCAACTTTTGGCTCCGCGCCCAGCTTTGGCTGGGTTTACCACTAGGTTACCTCTCCATCAATGGCAGTCATGGGTTCCTTCCGGCGGATGTCACGCGCCGTGCGGGGTCTGGGCCTATTATTCGCGTCCACCATGCCATCCGGGACGAGTTGGCGGAGATTTGCCAAGAGCACTCCCTCCGTGCGATGGTGGAGCCGGCTTGTTGCCGGGGGGGTTACGGCCGGATGTCCTTGTGTTCGACTCGGCCCAGGGCATGGCGTGGGTGGTGGAAGTCACCACGGTGGACGCCCAGTCGGACAAGGTGAAGGAGGAGGGGCAGGCTCTTCCGGCGGCAGAGGCTGCGAAGGAGAAGCACTACGGGGCCGCCCTTGCGCAGCTGCCAGGGTACCGGCTGCGCACGGTGGCTTGGGAGACCTTCGGCGGCCTTGGCCCGGATTGTTGGCGCTTTATCCGTCGTTTGGCGGCGTTGTGCCTCGAGAGGGGTCGGGGCAGGCACAGCGAGGCGGACCAGCCGGGGTGGTCGGCGCGGGCTGTGTCCTTGTTGGCGCAGCGGCTCTCCGTTGCTGGGATTCTGCAGGAGTGTCATGTGCTCCGCGACTTCGGCTCGTGGCGTGGCGGACTGGACCCGGTGGTGGGCAGTGTCACGCCTGTTGAGCTGCCGCGGCCGTGGCCCCTTGGCCCTGTTACGCTGTCTGACCTCTGCTACACTGTGGCATTGGATGGCGAGGAGAGTCTCCTCAGTCGTTTACACTTGTTTCCTTGCTTTTCCTCCTCATCTTCTTGTGCCGTGGGTGACGGCTTTTGCATGCTTTCATACCCCGTTGATGTGCCGGCCAGGGGCGGCATTTGCATGTTCCTTCTCATTAACCAAGATTTTCCTTACATTTAAAAAAAAGAAAAAACAATTTACTCAGTGTAGGGAAGGTCGAGAGGATGAGCTGCACGTCACTGGGGAGGACGGGGGGTGGGGGAAGGGAGGGAGGTGGAGGTGGCTCACAAGAGAGGATGGAGGTGGAAATGGATGTGGAGATGGAAGTGGATGTGGAGATGGAAGTGGATGTGGAGATGGAAGTGGATGTGGAGATGGAAGTGGATGTGGAGATGGAAGTGGATGTGGAGATGGAAGAATAGGATGAAGTGGGGTGTGGAGGTGAAGTGAAGAGGAGGTGGAGGTGGAGTTGGAGGAAGAGGCGTGGGTGAAGGTGGGGGGTGGAGGCGGTGATGGAAGGGGAAGAGGGAGGGGAGTGGAGGTGGTGGGGGTGG
>SZWC01025386.1:15196-27360 GCA_023375785.1 Penium margaritaceum
CCACCCCTCGATGATATCGCGGCCCTCCATCGCGACGGTTGCGATGGACGGCACGCCTAGTTTCGCCATGCGTAAGCAACGACGATGGTCTCTATTTGAGCATGGTGAAAACGACGAGGCGGGTAAGGCTTATCTTTTGTCGGACAGGGGTTGATTAGGCTAATTGTTTTGTCGGAGGGGCAAATGAGGCTTATCGTTCCGACAGAGGGACAGATGGGACTTATTGTTTTGATGGAGGGGTATATGAGGGTCAAGGGTGACAAAACAGGGGGTAATCGGTGCTTTCACCACATCCTCTAATCCCATTTTGTTATGCCGATGAACATACCTGTTTTTTGCTTCGTCGCTGCTGGCCCACTTTGCAACTGAGTCTCTTTTGCTCTCTTCCGCGCTCGGAGGGAATTCCTCTGACTACCCCAGAATCATCGCGCGTTGACGACCATTTTCCAGTCACTTCCAGAACTCGTCGGAATGTAATCTCGACGATCCCCGACAATTCAAGACTATAGGCGAGGTTCTTTCGAGCATCTCCCACAAGCCTCACGAACCTCAAATTCAATCTCAAAGCCCCCCGTCGAACCAACGAGGGACTTCTCGAATCCACAAATCAGAACGCGGCGTCGCATCACACGAGCCGCCGAAAACCCAAAACGGCTCAACCAAGCCTCATTTTCTCGTTCTCACCATTTGTATATATGTTGCCGAGTTTCAACACTTTACTTCTCGGGCATGCCGTTCATCATAGAAAGTATACTCTACTTCTCAAAAATACCCAAATGACCCCAATCTTGTGAAAAGTGAAAAACTATGTTTCCAATTGTGAACCACTTCACTTCCGCTAGCGTAACACTTCGTATCAGAGCCGATCGACTTGCCCGACTGGCAGCGTCATGGACCGTCGCGTCAATTGAACGACCCGCTACAGCCAAGGAAGACACGTAGACGCGAGGGGATCTGTTCTACCTCGTGCATGCGACCTCCGACAAGTCGATGTGGTGCATGTGTCAACTTACAGGGACCAATGCGGAACCTGACACTATCCCCTTGCAGAAAGACTCCAAACACATGGACCTGTTTGTTTTGTCTAACAATGTTATGTAACATATCCCCTTTTGCAATTGATGCTACCTCTCCAAGAAGCTTTTCCGTCACTTTGTTTGTAACGATGACATCACAATTTGTGCAACAGGCGAATATCTTTTTACTATGTATATACATGAGTAAAAACTAACAACGGTGCGCCCATGTTTACAAGAAAGGAATGGCATACTCGTGTGCTATTTCTTTCTTCAACGGTATGGGTACGCCATTAACAGACGTGGTATTCATGGGTATGACATACTTAAAGTTTAGTACGCCGGGTATCCATGTCTAGATCTTGACCCATGCGTATGCGAGCTTAATAGTGCATGTGGTCTGGGTATCAAAGCTATTTCACCCATACTATATGAACAATGTTATTTTTTCTGGATCATTTCCCAACATCATTCACTCACAAAGTTACATCATGATATAGAAGAGACAATACATTCAGTTTTTTTTGTATCATATTCATGGTTTGGATGAATGAATTGGAAACACTTCTATCTTATAACGAACCTAAATACAGAAATGGTTTAAACATATGATTGTATGTGTTTATGCACCACTTCCTTTGAAATTTTCTGTTTTTCTTTAAAACGTTGAAAGTTGTCATAAAAAGTTACAAGTTGGTACAGTTTTCAGAGAGAAATCTTTAAGATGAAATCATGAGTATTCTTTTTCAATAGATAACTTTGTCAAATGATCCGTGAATTCATAACATGGAATGGTTTAACAACTTTGTGTTCACTTCAATGTTACTTGGTGAACGACTAAGCAAAAGACTAATCATTTAGTGTTTCCTGTACATGAAAATTTACGTACATATTAATACATTTTCATACATTTTTAGGGCCGAATAGCTCGGATACCCGCAAAACGCAAAGTCTGACTCTGATCCGCCAAATAACGACAAACAAAATGCTCACGAGCCGAGTCAAAAATCATGCTTGTTCGCGGCATGCGACGACGAGCAAGCATGAGAAAAACTACGTGGAGACATCACTCCCATGTGGGCATCGCGAGGGAGCGATGACCGCTTTGTTTGTTTTACACATGAACCCCCCATTCCGATTTAGGGTTTTGTATGTTTGGAGCGGGAGGAGCCCGCGCCAAACATAAAACCCTAAATCAAATAGGGGGTTTGCGTGTAAAAAAAAGAAGCGGTCATCGCTCCCTTGCGATTGAGAAAAAACGCCCTTCTTTTGTTTTGGATGATTTGTATCAAAGGCAAACCAATTCTTTTAACGCACAAACCGTAATCAAACCCTGCGTTGAATTGCATTCGGATTTTTAGGGTTTGGCTTCTACATCGGGTCCTGCTCGGCCCCGCGGTAGCGAGGCCCAGCAGGTTCCCTTTCAATGCATGGGGAGTCTCAAACTCCCGTCAAACTCTAAACAAACCTCCCCCCGCTAGTGTCACATGTCCTTCAACTAAGGGGTTTGTGATATTAGCGGAGGGCGCCGCATGCAATGCGTCTTCAGCGCATGGCATGTGATCTCACCGTGCATTTTTGCCTGTTTTCTTTGTTACTTGTGTGGCGGTAGCGGCGGCTCATGGGTATTTAGGTTGTTTTTCCTCGGACGACGGGCGAATCAGTTTTATGTTTCTACTATTTGGGTATCTCATATAGTAACCCAACTGTTTAATCATCACGAAAGAACTATTTAAGAAAATGGAAGATGATTTGAAAGTTTAATGAGTGAAAACAGTTTTCATTTCATGCTTTCTTCATCACTATGTGAATGGAGAGATGATTGTTCATGTTCATGATTTCCATTTGGTTAAGTTCATAAATGGTGTCCAAAGGTTTTCTAAAAACCGTAAATCTGTGAATGGTTCGTATCTATCCTATTCAAGAATATGTTTTTGATCTTTTGTTTTTTTTCAACATTAAACAGTTTAAAACTTAACAAATACATTAAGATCTGGTTCATTAATCGATGTGGTGTGTTGTAAATATCATGTTCTTGAAACTATTTGCGATCCAATCCACTTTTTTTCGCACGAATAATCAAGGTCAATGACGTGCTTCAAGATCTCATGGTGGATATGAGTTTTATACTATTGTGATGATTTTGTTAAAACATTCTCCCACTTAATCTTCATGTTATGTAGAAGATAAATTATAGCTAGGCTCTTGCTGATCTTGAGAGAATAATCATAATGGAAATTGATAAACTCAAGAGGAGATGGGTTGAAAGATATTTAAAAGGATGTTATGTATAGTGTTTAGTTTTCACCCCATCCATTTCTTATAATTCTGTCATTGAACGTAAGGTTTCACGACGTTATGTTGAACAAATATTTAGTTTCCTGCTTCATTCTAAAGAACGTTCCAAAAGAAACTCCATCGTTGTCAGAACCTTCAAATTTCAGTCATGTTTCGTGTGATGTACGCCATCGGCTGTCGAGGCGCTAAAAATGGTTCTAGGCGTCACAAATAAATTCGCTCTGGCACTATGCAGCGGAAATAGGATTCAAGGCATTCTGCTTTGCGATGTTAGTTTCCGAAGTCCTACGAGCTGAAGCAAGTGACCCCTGTTTTTTAGGTTACATAGCAACCTATTGCTTTCGGTTTTTCGATCTATTTTTGGAACGTCTGCCAACCTGCCATGTGTGATTGATGCTTTGTCTCTGTAGGATAGAGGAAACAAACCAAGAATATTCGACTGGGTTGAAATTTTTAGACGTGATAGTTTTGATCATCTCACACTCTCCGGAGTGGTCAACGAGGTAGGCTCATTTGACCGCATGTTTATCTGGACACGAGATGAACGAGTGAGGAACCAACTTGTACATACTCCAAGATAGTTGAAGCTCTTTACCTGGCTTCAGCTTGCTCTTTGCCAAATAAACACAATGCTTCACCTATGTGCTAAAGAAGTAGGGGATCTAAAAAAAAATCATACCAGTATTAAAGTGACACGAAGCATAATGTGTATTGATGTTACAATCAGTGGTCAAAGACAAAATCACGAATGGTCACTCACACAGGGTGGTCTAGTCATAAACACACAAAAACAAATGCTACATGAAGTGAATAAGTTTTATAGTAGTTATTCCATTCATACTTCTTGAAAGTCATAGATGGATGCATGTAAATGTATACAAACATGAACACAAGTATAGATACAATGAATATGCAGAACTTAGTTCATAAAAAAAATTCATGTGGAAAAATGATTCAAACACAACATAGTTTTACAAAAAAACATACCTTTGAAATTTTCTTTTGAAAATCATGATTACAAAACAGGGTACACTTGCCTCATACCCACTGTTCCAACAAAAGAACGTCGTACCCAATCTTCGCAGAAAAAGAATGTGAGGGCCACTTTTGCAGAAACATACAAATAATGTCCACAGTTTGTACATAATGCTTCCGATGGCCACTGTTAAAAACAAATACTTCGGATGTCCACCGAGCTAAAAATCGTATGGGAACAAAATCATTCTCCGCATACCCACTTTCACACTCCACCGACATACGCCCGACTACATGGAAAGAAAACCTTAGTCATTGACGCAAACATAGATAAGGTCCCGTATGCTTATACTTTTCTTATTTTTTAAACAATGTATAGCGCGAGAGTTGAAAACGACATACATGCTCATGATGTTTCTTTGTGTATTCTAAGTGTTTCGCTACCTTCGTGGGTCTCTCTTTCACACTCTTCCCCCGTCTCTCTCTCTCCCTCTCTCTCTCTCACTGTCTCTGTGTTTTTACGACTTTTGCTCTGGTTAATAGTCCTTGAAGTAGAAAAAAAGCATCGGTACCGGTATCGGCATCGAGCTGGACGATTGCTCGATACCGACGCCGGTACCCGCGATACTAGCACGATGGCTCGATAATGGCGACGATGGGACTCCGACGGGCTGGCTGGCGGTAGATAGCCACCCCGTCAACTCCCTGTTTGACTATCGGGCTGTCGACAGGACGAGGTCCGATCGACAGCTCGTCATTTTTTTCTGGCGCTCTTCTCATGTCGACGACGTTCACATGAGAAATACACCAAAAACAAACTGACGTCGACGTCGAATCGGCGTCCATATTTGTGCTGCAAATATAGACGTGGAGTCGAAGTCGAAAAATGCTTTATGTGCGTGGGAGAGAGATTTTGGAAACAACCACGTCGCTCAATTGATTTTAACATTGTAGCAAACGGAAGTGAACGATTTAAAGTGAACAGAACTGTTTCGCTTGCTTACGTAACGAACGAGCGAAACAGTCCTCGAACGAGTCTTAAGACACAGCGCCAAAAGGCCAATTCGAGGGGCTCTTTGCTCGTTTGCCTTGGGAACGAGCATATAACGCGACCGTGGACATCCACGATCGCGTAATTGTCATGTACACGATAGACCAGCAACCCATGTCCGGCGATGGAAAAAAAAAGATTGTTGAGTGGATATCAATGACACCCCCACTGTTTCACGTACCAAAAACGCGACTACTGTCGGTCAAAATAGAAATGTTAGGAATTTGGTGAAGTAAAAGAATAATGAATATAGGAAAAAATAAAACATGACATGATACCAATGAAACTTAAAAAATCATACTTCGGATACCCACAGTCGTTGAACTAATTCACCCTAAACCAGTGTAGCATGCATGTTTTCGCAATAGTGGGTGCGCCATGCATGATCTTTGGCGGTTCGAAAAAAAGTGGGTATTGCGCGTTTTTGTTTGTAAAGTGGGTATCTTGTCTTTAATGTGCGAGAACTGGCCAGCAGAAAATTCGGAAGCCCAAACAGTGGGTATAGCGGAATTAGGCCGTTACAAAACATCTCCTATGGAAATCATCACAATTAGAAGTACTTTGAAAACAAGCCTAGATAAAAAGGAGACTTCGAACCCAAAAGGTTGAACGTTTAGTTACGCATTAGATGCTGATGTTTTTACATTATTGTTCTACTTTGTATATTTTCATTGACAAGTTTTTTATGTTCCCCCTTTCACCAAAATTACAATGGTTACTACGCAACCACGTGCACCTTAGTGCAACATTCCAACCTTGTTTGTATCTTGTATTGGGTTGTAAGAGGCTTGCCTTACGATTTCTCACAATACAATGCTTTGGTAGACAAACGGGGTGAACTGACTGTTACGCTAGCGAAAGTGAAGTGGTTCATTGCTGAAAACGGAGTTTGTCACTTTTCACAAGATTGGGGTCATTAGGGTATCTTTGAGAAGCGGAAAGTAAACTTCATTGATGTAAGTTTCGAAAACTGAAAACGTGCATACAAATGGCGAGAGCAAGAGAATGAGGCTCGGCCGAGCCGTTTTGGGTTTTCGGCGGTTCGTGTGACGCGATGTCGCATTCTGATTTGTGGATTCGAGAAGTCCCTTGTTGGTTCAACGGGGGGCTTCAAGACTGAATTTGAGGTTTGCAAGGGTCGTGGAAGTCCCTCAGAAGAACCTCGCCCCTAGTCTCAAATTGTCGGGGGTCGTCCAAAATACTTTCCGACGACTTATGATAATGACCGGAGAAGTGGTCGTTAACACGCGAGGATTTTGGGGTGTTATGAGGAATTCCGTCCAAGCTCCATATAAGTAGGTGCGACTAAGTCTTGAAGTGAGCCAAGAGTGACAAAGCAAAAAATAGGTCACTCGTGGATTTTGGGACTCATGTATGCTCATCGGCATAACACTCCCCCCCCACTATCCGCGACGTCCCGTTGCGTTGCCATCTTGTTGCCTGAGTCAGGCTCAATAGCCGTTGATAAGAGGATCAACATTTGAGAGCTGGCTGTGCGGCATCCAACTGTTATGTGTCGCGTCATTGTTCTTCCATTTAACTGGATATTGATCTACGCCTCCTCACGGGCGGTGATCAAGGATTTCATCAACCTCGTACTCGTGGTCGTCGTCTCGATCATGGGTGGCGAGGCAGGTGCCACACGCCCTGGAAAATCTTTTGCCGGATCAACGTAGTGTCGAAGGTTGCTACTGTGCAAGACCGAGTGAATCTGCATGTTTTTGTGTAGTTGATGTTTTGCTACGACTCGAATGCGCATCTCCAAAATGGCAAAAAGTCCCAACCATTGGGTTTTTGTTTTAGGTTGCATCATCTGTGGAGTTTGACGGTTGACGATTTGAGCAGGACTTTGCCACCCGTCTTGAACTCCTTGGTTTTCAATGTTTATCGGCTTGGCGCTTCATAGCTACTTGCGTTTTTGCAGGGGTTTTACGAGTTTCTTACTAAATTGCAGAAAACTCTCGTCGATGAGTGTTGACAGCGGGGATGTTACTTTTGGTGTGTAGATCAATCGGGGTTGTTGGCTCTTCTCCGTAAACCAATTCAAACGATATCTTCCATGTTGCAATGGACTGTACTAAATTTTATGCAAACTCGGAAACGGGCAACTTGACTGCCCAGTTAGTTCCGTGAGGTTCGCACATGGTTTGGAGGACTTGTTTGAGCGTTTGGCTGGCTCGCTTGGTTTTTCCATCGGTTTGTGGATGGAACGTCGTTGAAAGTTGAAGTCGACTCCCATACCGCTGCATGAATTCCCGCTACAACTGGCTGGTAAACCACGCATCTCAATCACTCGTGATTGATCGCGGGAACCCATGCATTTGAACGATCTTGTCAAGGAACAGTTATGCTGGTCCCTTGTTGATTACATTTGTAGTGGTCGGAATGAACTGCGCCATCTTCGAGAACATGTCCACGATGACAAACATGGCGTCAAACCCCTCAGGTGTGACAGGCAAACTGGTCACAAAATCCGTGGAGATGTCGCTCCACGATTTTTTTGGCATCATTAGTGGTTCTTGCAAACCAACCAGCCGCCCAACTCTTTCTTCCTGCATGATCACAGCATGTCTTATGGACCTAACATGGAGAAAAGTACAATGGTGCATCCATTTGAGACATATCGAGTGACAAAGATCATGTCATGCATCAATGCTACATGGTATGTGGCGGTAACATCACTTGTTTTAGCGTTTATGGGTTCCTAAGGTATTTTCTGCGTAACGTTGGCACATGCGTTATTTTATGCACGGTAGTGTCATCTGTGTTTTTTTTTTGGGAAATTGTCATATGCGTTGTTTCTTGCGCGACATTGTCATATGCGTTGTTTTGTGTGCGACATTGGCGTATAAGCTAAATAGGTACGAAAACTGGGTATATCATGACCGAATCCAAATTAAAACTACTTGCCCTTGGGCTCGACCCCGTTGCACAATTAGGTTCCCCCCTTGTAGCCGGTGTTTAAAGATTCCTTCCAAAACAAGTTTTGAAAATGAGCGGCCTTGATTCATGCTCGCACAAAGCTCTCAAAGGGGGAAAACATAGAAAAACATGCCCTAATCACGCGATTTTGGTTGTTAACATGCACGTTTGATGTTGTTTCCTTGAGGCCTTCTAGCCAATGTGTGAAATTCCGGCCACGATTGACTGAAATAAAGTAAAAAACAATTCCTTCGCAAATGACTGTCTAAGTTTAGGCGGCAGTACGGTAATATTCAGCGCAAAGCCCAGTAAAGTTGTGGTTAAAACTTGGGGAATGTCCAAACAAAAAGGATAAAATCTTTTGTGTTGTTGATGCATTTGATCACCTGGTAAGGGTTTTCTACGACATAATGCACCGGGGGAGGAAGGGTATCCATGGGTTGAAACAAGACCTAAAAACATGTGTTGGTGCGGGGTTTTGGTAGGTAATTCCACGCAGAAAAAGCTGTGAATTTTGTGTGCAAACGAGGGGGGGGGGCAGGTGTTTTGTGGTGAGTAAACATTCTGGGCTTCCATGATAGATATTCATTCATTTAAAAGCCATTGTAGCCCAAAAAGAATCTGAGAAGGTTGGAAAAGCCTCGGATTATGACCCTCATGTTCAAGGGATGCTGGACGAGGGATAGGAGGTCGCGCTTTACTTGACCCATGACCTCTATGTAATCATCAATTGAAAATGCTGTTTTGTTAAGTCTATAGAGTTTATCTTCCTTTATAGGTTTGGTCACCATATTCCCACTTTTTGGAACTACATAGCTAACATGCCAAAGTGGCGTACGATACAACGCAAGCATCAATGGACCACATGAAACAACATAGGTATCAACGTCGAGCGAGAAAGCAACGAGCCCCCCACGCGTTAAAAAAAATCACCCATCTAGGAATTTACTTAAGTGAATAGCTCGGTAACCCATGCATTATTTGCTCAACGTGAATAGTGACTGAGAGGAGCCCACATGCCCAATCGCCAATAGATGTCCAGACCACCGGTGGAGGTTCGGTACACGCAGGCTATAAAAGAAAAATTTGCACAAGCCATGTTGTCTCGGGCCTAGGTTTGACGTAAACTCTTACAATTTTGTGCATCATGTGCATGAATGCTATGCGTGCGTGAAGGCATTAGACACGCGTCATCGGATATCTTTTGAAAGAATGGCATCGCGCTACGAGTGACATCCGAGCAGGTCCTCGTCACTGTCGCTGACAAGGCAGTACATCAACCGCCACCTCGCTCGTGACAACGGCCACATATGATGTGAAGTAGTCGAAAACGTGCACAAGCGCAACAGTAGCCAAAACCGAGGTGAGATTTGTAGTTCATACTTCAACTGGCCAGCACTTGCAAGTTCACGTTCATTACGTTGAATGCGATACCCGCCAATGGCGTCCTCGCAGCACTTGTCGTTGAAGGGTCGACCATTGCCGCCGCCGGAGAAATGGGTGGGAGATGTCAATGATGCCCGCCACATGGAACTGTATGATGTGTGGGTCAGGTAGGTTAACATCAAGCACATGTCCTGTTGACCCATACAACATGTGCTTGCTTATGGGTGAAAAACAGCCGCATCGCCGTCCGCCATGATCCCCGCGTCACTGGCAGCCATGGGTCCATCCAGACCCATTTTGGTGTACAAGATTGTAGACCGGGAAACGTTTTACAAGAAAAAGAAGGTACGAGACGCGGTTCCATGATGAACCATTGCTTTTTCCGAAGTTTACAAGTCACGACTTCCGCGGTTTGTACGTTTCCTGCATTGGCACACTTTTCACGTGGAAGTATGTCTTCCTCGGATCCGCTGAAGATTCGAGGTCGTCCCATGCCGCCGCTCCAGTTGTGGGATGGAGGTCCGGATGCCCCTCAGTTTGGTGCTGTAGGTAGTGATCTATAACAGCCAAGAGAGCTTGCATGGCAAATGACAGATAGAGTGGGTCAAGCCATGGCGGGTTACGCGTGGGAGACAAGGATCGAAGCCAGAAAAAGTGGCGAGTCACACACAACAGAGGCGTTACGAGCAGGGGAGAGCGAGCGGCAGCGAGCGAGCGAACGGCGAGCTCGCTAAAGCTCGCTGCCCTCGTGAGTGATAAAAAGTCACCACTCGACCATGATGTTATCCCAACCCCGCTCTAGGTCTGCTTGAAGAAGCACCCGGTGGGCACCACATAAGTCCACTTCACACAACCAAACTGTACGCAACCTCAAGGTACTTGTGCAAATCCCTTCCAACTGTGCCAAGGGCCTGTCTGTCGTGAGCCTGTCACGCCACCACTTGAGCTAAGGCGTCAGCGCCGATGTCCCTCCAGCATTAGTCACATGCGTCAGTGCGGTGGGTGTGCATTGAGGCCAGAGGTCACAACGTGTCTGTGGCACATAAACCAACACTCCCCCATGACCCACAGCCGACGCACACAACACAAACGGGCAAGCAAACACAAGTGTCACAAGGTGTGACATACGACTGTACAAGCACAAGGGACAACCGTTCACCCAGGATCACCACGTGGACACAACAATCCAACTGCGTGCACAGCTGCCTTGAAAATGTTGCTGCTGAGTGCTTTCGTGAGAAAGTCAACTCTCTGCTGTCGTGTGTCGACCCAGACAACCTGGACATCACCTGCAGCAATACGCTCACGCACAAAATGATGCTCAATATTGATGTGTTTTGTGCGTGTGTGATGCATTCCATCGTGCTCAGCAATGGCCTTAGTGCTCTGGTTGTCACAGCGCAACGTGATGCAGCGGATGGGAACGCAAAGTTGCTGAAGCAAGCGACACAGCCACACACTCTCGCAGGTGCCTGCACCCAGTGCCACATACTCAGCCTCACTGGAACTGCGAGCCACACAACCCTGCTTACCACTCTTCCATGACACGATGGTCCCTCCAACGAGGAAGATGTAACCTGTACGACTGCGAGCGTCGGTGTCATGTGCCCAGTCGCTGTCTGTGTATCCATCCACGACAACCGATGGCTGTGCTCGATAGCACAGGCCGGTGCGAGCAGTGGAAAGAGAGTATCTGACAACACGCAGTGCAGCCTCCATGTGTCGTGCTCGAGGAGTCTATGAGAACTGTGCAAGGAAGTTCACCGAGAAGGCGACATCTGCTCTGGTGGTTGTGGCCAGGTACATCAGTGACCCTATGACGCGAAGGTAATCTGTCACGTTGACTGCCTCCCCCAGCTTAGACACATCTAGTGTCTTCAGCAGCCTTTGCCCAGCTGGCGTCATGGGTGTCGACGCTGTGAAAGTGGACTCAAGAAGGGAGGAGAAACGCTCCCCCAGGCTACGAACGTACGCAGCCTGGTGGACATGAAGCGTGCGACGAGAACGGTTGCGTTCCAGTTCCATGCCCAGGAATACGCGGGCTGGCCCTAAGTCTTTCATCTTGTACGTTGACTGCAAGAGCGTCTTCACAGATGTAACAGCAGCGTGGCTGGGCGACGCTATCAGTAGATCATCCACGTAGACAAGAATGGCGACGAAGGGGACGGAGGGTGGAGTGACAAAGAGAGAAGGATCCACTGTACTACGTCGGTAACCTCCCTTTTCAAAGGTGGAGGTGATTTCTTGATTCCAGCATCGAGGCAACTGCTTCAAGCCATAGAGGGCCTTCCGTAGTCGCCAGACTCGGTCAGTGCCATCGGAGAAGCCAGGTGGTTGGACCATGTTAATCTCCTCATCCAACTGACCATGGAGGAACGCATTGTTCACATCCATCTGCTCCAGCTCCCAGTCGTGGTGGGCCACAAGACTCAACAGTGCTCTAGCTGTGGTGTATCGCCCGACTGGTGCAAACGTCTCATCAAAATCGACGCCTGGGACCTGGGAAAACCCCTTTG
>SZWC01025390.1:21710-35017 GCA_023375785.1 Penium margaritaceum
ACAAGGTTGGTCTTTGACTCGTTAAACGACCTAGATCTAAGCTCCTACATGGATGTAGATTTCTGTGATACAAAGGAGGACTGTCATAGGACCAAATGGTTTGTCTATCTCTTATCTAGAATGGTTGTTTTGTGGTCAGGGAGGAGGTAGAATATGATCACACTTGGCTCATATGAAGCTGAATATGTTGCGATGATGGTAGTAGCTCAGGAGGTTACATACTTGAGGAACTTCATTTCCATAGCACGGCCCTACAACAGTTCACGCCAACAACTCAATCATCACAAAAGCATTCTGCCTATAGTCAACCACAACAGCCTCTACAAGTTCTCGACATTGACCACGGGCAAGACTCTGCAAACACTCTTCTTAAGACCCTAGTAAGTCTACCAAAGTTGTGCCAATTTGAGCAGGGATGTCCGTAACTATCTGAAGGCCTGGCTACCTCATTGTGATGGCTAGATTACATCTAAGACTCAAGCAACCATGCTTGAGTCTTCTTCCTAGATGTTGTTGACATGTGGGCCAAGAGCTTTGTCTAGGCGTGAGAGTCTAGAGTTAGTCTATAGCTGAGCTATGTTCGCTCTATTGTCTCTTGTACTATATTTGTCATCAACTAAATTCAGTCTTAGTATCCTCCCAGNCCGAGCTTTTCACTCTATTTGTAATTGTCCTCTACGCACGATGGTCCTAGCAACAAGGAGCCTAGCCCTTGATGCACCCCACAAACATGAAAAAGGCAGAGCCTCTTTCTAGTGGTGACCAGTATCAAATGCCATGATTTTGGCATGATCGATATGTAAAAGGTGGTGACGAGCCACAGTGTGTTTTGCCACCATGAATGAGGTTTCAAGAGAATGAGAGTAGACATTGTCTATGTTTCCATGTCAAACCAAGCAACAAGTTTTTAGAAATGTCCAAAGAACAATGTAGAATTTTTCTCATTACTAGCATTATGTTAACACCTCTTTGTTTGAATATCCCCTTTATGTACCTGTACCTCTGTACTTTCCTTTCATTCTACATGTCATAATACTGTTGTCTCTCCCATGCCTTCCTACCAACGATTTGCCTTCGTCTACTTGCTTGATAATGATGCATTAATTACGGCTAGAGGAAGAAGAAATACTAGGAGAAATTCTAGGATATGAGGAGAAAAAAATTCTCATGTTTATGATGTGTGAATTCATGGTGTTGGGATGCTTGCCTGTAAGGCACGAATGATGCATGCATGGTACAAACACACTGCCTTAGAAAAAATCGCCCTTGAAATGTTTTCTTCCGTCTTCCACTTCTCAAAGCATTTTTCTTCTCTTAAGCTTTTCCCTCTTATTCTATTTTGTTACTTGTTGTAAGAACTTTGAAAGGAAATATTTTGGTAGAGGGGAAACCACTATATGGCGAGAAAGTTGGCCATTGGCAGTGCTCTTCATAAAAATCATCATCACTCACTTTCCTCTTGTCAAACCTAAAAATGAATGAGATGTTGTTTCTTCGTAGTCCTCTCTTCTCGCTTGAAAACCTATAGGTGAGCCTGAATGAGAAGAATGGCCTCGGACCCTTAGCATCGGATGTGTCTATGGTCCTAACGAGGTCGGCACATCAAAGCGAACACGCGTCTAACGATGTGATGCGCGGAGCTCGCCACTTAATAATAATATCCAAAGCCAGGCACCAGCTGAAAAACACCATGTCGATCAAACTTGCAAGTGTGCGCGACTGGTAAACGCTAGAATCCAATGTTGGGCAGCCTTTCCCTTAGGGAGGCTGGATTGTTCGGCTGGTGTAGTGGTTAGGCAAAAAGCACTCATGTATGCACTTGTTTTTCATTTCTTCTCCTCTGTTTTAGCAAATTCATCGGTGGAGATTCCAACAACAGTTGGGACTTCGGTAGCATGCCCGAAATGCATCATTGCATGCAAATTTTGACATCAGAACCCTGTAGTGGGCTAGAAATGCGTCCACAGGATCGGCAACTTAGTTGCCGCTAAGCCATCGCGGACTTCGTTGCGGCATGCCCATGTCTTTCATGAACAAATGCTACAACATCCGAACGCTCAACTTTCTCCCAACAGTCGATCGACAGCCGCAAACGAACGCTAAAAAAACAATCCGTGATTATTGGGTCCGTTTGCGATTGTTGGATTCATTTCGCCATCGATGTTCGCCCTTGTTTGACGTCATCGCTGTTCGGCGGCAATCGCAGATGAGCCCTAATCTTGTCGCGTTTGACATTCATTGATACCATAAATGACAACAAACCTAGAATTCAAGATGCGCTTTTGCATTGCAACAGCACATTCTAGGGTGGCTGTTTGAAAACGGTGACAATGGCGATTACAGAGAGAAACTAGGCAGCAGGTTGGGGCAGCATCGTTGTTGATGCAGCGTGCGGGCTTCCACGCTCGTTGCTCAAGTCAGCTGCCCCCTCAGTCTGCTGCTCTAGAGTCTAAGTCTGGAAAATGTGGGTTTGTTACTCAGAAGTGCGCGCGCCAGTGTTAGCGCCAGAAAGCAGCTGGAAACTGATAGTAACTGATTAGTAATGAAGAATGAACAGCAATGGGGGACCCCTCCAAGTTCTAGCCCCCCCCAAGCTCTGTAGAGCTTGTTGCTCAGTTCATCAGCCAATCAGAAAATAGCTAATTTCAGGCTGGCAGGTTTTCTTGGTGAGGCCTGCCAGACGGCTGACAGCCCAAAACCCGGGCGTCGTCCGTTTTGCCCGAAAACTGGACCATACCATAATACCAACGCTGCGAACGCAGCCGTGCGGTCAGAATCCGCTAGAAGAATAGTAGCGAGGAGTTATGGCAGCCTAAACCCAGGCAGTGCCCACGATGGTTTATGCTGCCAAACAGGGCAATGCAACATGCAACAGGGACCCTAGGCAGCGCATGACGACGCACGCACGACAGTACACACTTGACGCATGCAGACATCGATTGCGGTGGCACTGACTGCCGGCAGCGCGACCGCCGAGGAGGCCTGCCGATGGAGCTGAACACGTTGCCGGAGAGAGGAGGCTCCAGCGAACTGCGAGACGACCTCAGCGTGTGTCGGCTCCACAGGACGACACTCCATCAGCGTCGAGTCTCGTCGTCAGTCATCTGCACGCCAATGTACACAAGCCGGGAGGACACAACAAAGTACAATGAGCGCAAAAACCAACACTCCCCCATGACTCACAGGCGTAGTGCACATGGGTGGGCAGAGACACGGTCAACACACAGACTCCCCCAGGACACGCAGAAGTGCAGGCAGAGACAAAGGGAGCAAGTCATGGACTCACGCCGACTGAACTCACAGCCTTCTTAAACGAGTCCCGCTTCAGTGCCTTGGTCAGGAAGTCAGCCAGCTGCCGTGCTGTCTCAACCCACACGATGCTGATGTTGCCGTCGTGCAACAACAAACGCACATAGTGATACTCAACATTGATGTTCTTTGTGCAAGTATGATGCACACCGTCATTGTCTGCAATGGCCATGGCACTCTCATTGTCACAATGCAAGGTAATGGATGCGACAGACTGATGCAACTCGGACTACAGACGACGCAACCACACACTCTGACACGCGCCTGAGCCAAGGGCCACGTACTCAGCCTCAGCAGTGCTGCGTGCAATGCACCCTTGCTTGCCACTGCGCCAGGACACAGTTGTGCCACCGATCAGGAAGATCCAGCCTGTGCGACTCTTACCGTCTGGACTGCCCGCCCAGTCGTTGTCGGTGTAGCCCACTGCGACGACGGACGGCTGGCGGCGGAACATGAGACCTCGTCAAGGGGTCGAGACGACATAGCGCAGCACTCCGATTGCGGTCTCGTACTGGAAGTGACACGGATCTCGAGAGAACTGGGCCAGGAGGTTGACGGCGAACGCGATGTCTGGACGCGTCATCGTCGCCAGGAACATCAGTGACCTGATGATCCGCAGATATGTGGTCACATCAACTGGCTCCCCCACAACAGCTGGGTCAGGACTCTTCAGCTTCACTTGGCCGTCGGGCGACATGGGTGAGGATGCGCTGGACACTAGGGTCAGGTCCTCAACGAAGCGAGCTCACAGCACATAGGCAGCCTGGTGGACGTGTAGGATGCCCTGAGAGGGATCATGCTCGAGCTCCATGTCCAGGAAGACTTGGGCACACCCGAGATCCTTCATCTGGTAGGCGGCGTGCAGGAAGTCCTTGACACACTTGATGGTGGCCGTGTCTGGCGACGCAATGAGGAGATCGTCAACGTATACCAAAACTGCGGTGAAGTTCTGACCTCGTGGGCTGAGAAAGAGTGCGGGGTCAGCGGTGCTGCGCTGGAGGCCGCAGCGGAGAGGTGTGCTGCTGATCTCCTGGTTCAAGCACCGAGGCAACTGCTTCAGACCATAGAGGGCCTTCCGCAGCCTCCAGACTCTCCCAGTACTATCGTCAAAGCCTGGGGGCTGCACCATGTAGAGCTCTTCACCCTCCAGTGAGCCATGGAGGAATGCGTTGCTCACGTCCATCTGATGCAGTTCCCATCCATGCTGGGCAACCAGGCTGAAGAGCGCCCGGCTAGTGGAGAACCGACCGACAGGGGCAAAGATCTGGTCGTAATCGCCTCCAGGGACATGAGCAAAGCCCTTTGCTGTGAGGCGGGCCTTGTACTTGTCCAAGGACCCGTCAGGCTTCCACTTGCAGCGAAGGACCCCCTTGGCGCCAATGGCCTTCCGACCTCGAGGGAGGTCAACGAGGTCATACACGTGGTGCTACCGGATAGCAGCAAGATCCTCGGCGCAGGCGGCATCCCAATGTGCGGCCTCAGAAGAGGCTCGAGCCTCGCGTAGGGTGGTTGGGTCCTCCAGGCGTGCTGTGGACCGGACGGAGAGGGCGTGTGCATCACGAGCTCCAGGTGGGATGCAGCCGAGTGCAGCCATGACAGCATGTCGATGCTCGTGATGAAGCATGGCATAGCCCAGTGTAGAGCCCGGGTGAAGGTCAGAGATGATGGCCGAGGTGGTCAGGCCGAGAGCCTTTGTGCCAGGGTCCCCACTCACGACCGAGGGAGTGGAGGAGACACGTGTGACCACAGGGGGTCGAAGCTCCACAGGACGCGCTGCGACGGTCTGCACTGTCGGCCGAGGTCGGAGGCTGCCGCCTGGGCCACGTGTGTAGCGCGACTGGGTAGGAGATGTCACTAAGTCCGACGGGCCAACGTAGGCGGACGAGGCGCCTAGCGCGGAGGAGCCAGCGGACGCGACTGGGGCTGCTGGCCCGGAGGGGCCAGCGGACGCGACTGGGGCTACTGGCCCGGGGGGGCCAGTGGACGTGACTGGGGCTGTTGGCCCGGAAGGGCCAGCAAACGCGACTGGGATTGTGGTCCGGAGGGGCAACCGGACGCGACTGGGGCTGCTAGCCCGGAGGGGTCAGCGGACGCGACCGGCGCTGCTGGCTCGGAGGGGCCAGCGGACGTGACTGGGGCTGCTAGCACGGAGGGGCCAGCGGACGTGACTGGGGCTGCTGGCCTGGAGGGACCAGCGGACGCGACCGGCGCAGCTGGCCCGGAGGGGCCAGCGGACGCGACTGGGGCTGCTGGCCCGAAGGGGCCAGCAGACGTGACCGGCGTTCCTGGCCCGGAGGGGCCAGCGGACATGACTGGGGCTGCTGGCCCGGAGGGGCCAGCGGACGTGACTGGGGCTACAAGCCCAGAGGGGCAAGCGAATACGACCGGCGCTGTTGGCACGGGGGGGCCAGCGGACGCGACTAGGGCTGCTGGCTCAGAGGATGCGGCAGGGGCTAACGGGTCAGAGGGACGGAGTGCTGTGTCACACGGAAACGACAGGACGGAGGACGAACTCACCACTCCCCCACGCGACGGGAGGGACATGGACAAGCCGGAGCGGATGAGGTTGCGAGGAAACAGGTCCTTGAAGAAGAGGGCATCGCGGGACTCAACGATGCAATGCCGGGACGGGTCCCAGAACCGCCAGGCCTTAGACTGACGAGACACACCGAGGAAGGTGCAGGGGTGGCCGCACGGGGCGAGCTTGCCACCCTACTGTGGGGCGGGCAGCCATACAATGGCAACGCAGCCCCAGACACGAGCCGGGCGGAGTTACATACGCCAACCGCACCAGTGCTGGTAGGGTGTGGACTGGCGGGGAAGAGGACCGTGGGGAATCCGGTTCCATACCCAGGTCATGTAGGCCATGGCCTCAAAATAGAAGCCATCGGACAGACCGGACTCAAAGCGCATGGTGCGGACGGCGTCGACCATGGTGCGGTTCCAGCACTCGGAGACGCCGTTCTGGGCGGATGTGTAGGGCGCAGACGTCTCATGGTGGATGCCGCGGGAGGCGAGAAAGGCCGTGGCCTCGCCCATGTACTCGCCGCCGCGATCGGAGTGAAAGCGGCGAAGAGGGCGTCCAATCTCGCGTTCTGCAAGGACGAGCCAGTCTTGAACGGCCCGAGCGACATCGCTCTTCTGCTGGAGGCAAAAGACCCAGCGGTAGCGGGAATAGTCGTCCGTGAGGGTGAGGACATAGCGGCCATGTTCCCCGACGGACGCGGTGGGGAGAGGGCCCATGACGTCCGAGTGGACCAGGTCGAGAGGGGCGGATGCACGGGAGGAAGACAAGGGGTACGTGGATCAATGCATCTTCCCCTGAGAGCAATCAATGCACTCTGTGGGACACGGGAGAGGGAAAGTCTCCGGGTCAAGACCCTTGGCCGGCTGGGTGCGGAGCATGCTGTCTATGGCGGCGGAGCAAGAGGCAGGTGTGCTGAGGAGAAAGCATACTAGTCACGAAAACATGGCCTGTGGCGGCCGACGAGGCAGAGACGGGGGAGGAAGAGAAGAGGCGAGGGACATGCCACAGGTTGCCACGGGCGGTTGCATGCAGGATGACAAGACCAGACGGACGCAACGACACAGTGCCAACACCACGCGAGTGCACAACGTCCATGCTCATGCGGTCAAGGGCAGTCATGGGAAAGAGACTGAGATCGAGACCAGGGACGAAGAGAACATTAGTCAGAAAGACGTCATCGGTAGGACCACGGAAATGAACCACGCCAACACCACGGACCGATAACACCTGTCCGGAGCCCCTTCGGACACCGGAGACATCGCCGACACGGCCAAGCATACTGAAGGCCTCGCGAGAGGCCGTCATGTGATGCGTGGCCCCGGAGTCGATGATCCAGGTCTCAGCAGGGTCCTTGACAGGGGTCGCCAGATCGCTGATGGTCACATGACAGCAAGCAAGGGACGCGGACGCGGTGGAAGGGGGCATGAAACGAGACTACCAATCGTCAAGCCACGCGATGTCGTCAAGGAGTGGGGTGGAGAAGACCACAGGAGACGACGAGACAGATGAAGAGACGGGACAGGACTGCAGCTCAGACTCAGTCATGCAGGGCTGTGCGGGAGGGAAAGAAGTGACGCAACTCGCACTTCCCTGGGGAGGAGGGCGAGGCAGGCCAAGTTGGAGCGCAATGTACTGCTCCAATTGACGCTCACGGGAGGATGGCTCGGGAGTGTAGGCCGAGTACGGAGCCACAGCGCCGGAGCCCAGGTAGTAAGAGGACTGGGCCGGCGAAGGAAGCGGAAGCGCTGATGGCTGGGAGTAGTACTGCTGTTGCGGGGGCATTTGTAGGACAGGCGAAACTGTCGGAGCGGCCGAGCTGCTGGACGAGGTCGGAGTGTCAACAGTAGCGACGGCGACAGAGGCCAGACGGTGCTCTCGCTGGCATCGCAAGATGGCGATGATGCGGGCTGCGTCCGTCGGCAGAGGTCATGTGTACCACCCGTGTCCAGGCCGACCGCTGTTGTGGCAGATCGCCCGACCACCGCTGGATCCGGTCGACGACTGCTGCTGTTGCTGTTGCGAGGGACCCTTGCCTTTTCTACTCTTGCCCGTCTTCTTCGTTTTTGACGATGATGAGTTAGCTGCGGCGAGGGAGGCGACGGCCACAGAGACAACGGCAGGTGAAGCGACGGGGAGGGAGGCACCGGTAGGGG
Organism: Penium margaritaceum; assembly: GCA_023375785.1. NCBI lineage: Eukaryota > Viridiplantae > Streptophyta > Zygnematophyceae > Desmidiales > Peniaceae > Penium > Penium margaritaceum. Next base: position 29,700 of record SZWC01025390.1, read on the forward strand.
AGGCGACGACAGGGGATGCAAGTGCCTCCATGCGATGGAGCTGGGACTCCTCTCGAGCTTTCTCAACACGGAGGAAGAGCTCGTACGCCCAGGGCATGAGGGTGCCCTGGGCCGCCATGGTGGAGAGGATGTCCTGAAGGTAGTGTACGAAGACGTCCGCGTACGCGCTGGTGGCGCCGCGCTTGATGGTGAGAAGCGCGGACAGAGGGGGCAGAGCGGATGTGCCGAGATGTCGAAGGATGTCCTCTGCTCGCTGCCAGTAGGCAGTGACCGTCTCGGTCTCCCCCATGTGTAGGGAGTTGAACTCCCAGAGCAGGCGACTGATCTCAGCGTCGCTGAACAGGCGATAAGGCCTGGTAAGGACATGCCAGTCGGCGGCAGGGTCTGGAGGGACGTCAGTAGTGAAGTCGCCAAGGAAAGGCTCGAGGGCCAGGCGGGACGCCGGAGGAGCGACTGGGACTAAGGCACGAGCGGCGCGACCAGCGTTATACAGTTGGTCGGCCTGGGTGGAGTCATAAGGGAGGGTGTAGTACATCCAGAGACCCTCACCTTGGGCCCAGATCCGGAAGCTGAGTTCCCAGCTCCGGAACTGCTCGCCGGCCTGAAGCGGCGGCGGCGGCGTCTCAAAGTCCTTCTGCCTGCGGCCGTCACCCAGAGTGGGGCCAAGGACGGAGGTCACTGTCTGCCGCTGTCGCTGAGTCTGCTGCTGTGCTAGGTAAAATGTGGCAACTGACACAGCCGGGCTGGCGTGTCCTGGAGGGACAAATGACGGCAGTACACTGGTGGCAGGCTGGGAGGCTGGTGGCTGTAGCGCGGCACGCTGCTGCCTCAAGGCGGCGAGCTAGTGCCAAAGAGCCACGATGGGATCAGGGTCGTCGCCGACGACACCAATGGGCTACTCGGGCTCCAGCGGCTGCCGTTGCTGCTGCTGCCGATGCTGCTGCTGTTGCTGTTGCAATGGCAGCCACTATTGTTGCTGCTGCTATTGTTGCTGCTACTACTGCTGTAGCGGTTGCTGCTGCTGCTGCTACTGCTGCCACTACTGTTGCTACTGCTGCTGCTGCTGGTGTAGCAGCTGTTGTTGCTGCTACTGTAGCCGCTACTACTGCTGCGGAGACTGGTGCGGCTGTTGTAGCTGCTGCCGCTGCTACGGCTGCCCCTGCTGCTGCTGTTGCTACTGTTGCTGCTGCTACTGCTGCTGCTACTGCCGTTATTGCAGCTCTTGCTGCTGCGGGCGCCGCAAGAAAGGGGAGGTAGGGGTCCCCTCCACAGAGGAGGACCCCTCCGCCTCGTGAGAGTCAGCCATGGTGTGTCCAAAGCCTTGTGTTTTTTTATGTCCTTTGTTCTTGGGTGTGTGCTGCTGATGTCAAGAGTGACGTCTGCCAAGGATGGCAGACGTCAGCAGAGTCCCCTGGTGTCCTCCTGGCATTCCCCCCCCTTTTTTTGTGTATGTGGTTGATCAAGTCAGCAGTGATGTCAGCGGGCAGCCGCTGATGTCAGCAGTGGTTGCTGCAACCGCTGTTGTTGATGCTGCTGCTGCTGCTGCCGCTGCTATTGCTGCCGCTCTTGCTGCCGCTGCTGCAGCTGCTACATCTGCTACTGTGCTTCTACTATTACTACTGTAGTTGCTACTATTGCTGCTGCTGCTGTGGCTGCTGTACCTGCTGATTCTGCCGTAGCTGCTGTTGCTGCTGCTGCTGTTGCAGCGACTGCTACTACTGCTGCTCCTTAACAGAGGGACAGATCGGGGGGGGTCCTTGTTTTTTTGTTTTTTTTTCTTCGGTTTTGCTTGCTCGCTACGAGCTCCTCACAGCGAGCAGCTCGCTGCTCGCTACGAGCAGCTGGCTGCTCGCTGCTCGTTACGAGCAGCTGGCTGCTCGCAGCGAGCAGCGGGCTGCTCGGAGCTGCAGCAGGTGCTGTTGCGGGCTGCTGCAGCTGCAACTGCTGCGAGCTGCTGCAGCCGGCTGCTGCTGCTGCCGCCTATTGCTGCTGCTGCTTACTGGTGCAAGCAGTTGCTGCTGCAAGCTGCTGCTCGCTACAACTGCTGGTGCTGCCGGCTGCTGCTGCTGCGGGCTACTGCTGCTGCGAGCTGCTACTGTTGCCAGCCGCTGCTATCTGCTGCTGCTGGCCGCTGCTGCCACTGCTTGCTGCCGTGGCAAGCTGCTGCTGGCTGCTGCTATCAATCGCACCTGAGGACGTCGCTTTCTTGCGCGGTCGTCAGCAGGGGCCTAACGTGGTCGGCCGCTCACTTCCTTGCGTCCAGCATGGGGGTCAGTGCTGCCGAAAAAAATCCGACAGCATTTCCCCTGGCCCAGTGGCCGTGGGAAAATTTTTTACGCCGCCACCAGGCGGGTCAATGCTGCCGGAAAAATTCCGGCAGCATTTCCCCTGCACTGGCGCTTATGGAAGTCCGCCGTCGTTGTCTGGCACCTGTACGTCAGTCTGCTGCTGCTGCTGCTGCTACGCTCTCGCTCTGATACCAACAGAGAAACTAGGTAGCAGGTTGGGGCAGCTGCGTTGTTGATGCAGCGTGCGGGCTTCCACGCTCATTGCTTAAGTCAGCTGCCCCCTCAGTCTCCTGCTCTAGAGTCTAAGTCCGGAAGCTGTGGGTTTGTTACTCAGAAGTGCGCGCGCCAGTGTTAGCGCCAAAAAGCAGCTGGAAACTGATAGTAACTGATTAGCAATGAAGAATGAACAGCAATGGGGGACCCCTCCAAGTTCTAGCCCCCCCCCCCCCCCCCCCCCCCCCCCCCCCCCNCTCAGTTCATCAGCCAATCAGAAAATAGCTGATTTCAGGCTGGCAGGATTTCTCGGTGAGGCCTGCCAGACGGCCGACAGCCCAAAACCCGGGCGTCGTCCGTTTTGCCTGAAAACTGGACCATACCATAATACCAACGCTGCAAACGCAGCCGTGCACTCAGAATCCGCTAGAAAAATAGTAGCGAGGAGTTATGGTAGCCTGAATCCACGCAGTGCCCACAATGGTTTATGCTGCCGAACAGGGCTATGCAACATGCAACATGGACCCTAGGCAGCGCATGACGACGCAGGCACGACAGTACGCGATGGACGCATGCAAACAGCGACTGCGCTGGCAGTGACTGCCGGCAGCGCGACCGCCGAGGAGGCCTGCCGATGGAGCAGAACACGTCGCCGGAGAGAGGAGGCTCCAGCGAACTGCGAGACGACCTCTGCGTGCGTCGGCTCCACCGGACGACACTCCATCAGCGTCGAGTCTCGTCGTCAGTCATCTGCACGCCGATGTACACAAGCCGGGAGGACACAANGGGGGGGGGGGGACTTTGACGGGGACCCCGGCCGACGGGCGTCCATGGAAATCCCCGACGGGAGTAAAAAATCCCTATTTGTTTTCTTAACACTTCAACTTCATGCCCTCGTTTGAGTTACGAACTATAGACAAACCCACCCCCTTTGTACATGCAGGGTTTGAGGGTTCATTTTTGCGTTCGCACCTTCTGGGCCCCGCGGCAGCGGGGCTCAGCAGATTCCCTTTGAACATGAGGGAGTCTCGGATCCCCCATGCAAACTCCCCGCAAACCACTTACAAAAAAATCACAAACCCTTCCTTTAAGGAGTTTGTGATAATTGGGTAGGAAATAATGACGTCAGCATGTCGACGCCGCATCCATGCGACGTCGACATGTTATCTTTTGTCAAACGAGAGGGGTACATCATTTATTTTCAACGCCAAGATTTTTGCATCCTTGCAGAAGGGGTGAGTCAGGCTTATTGTTGTGGCAGAGGGCGAATGAGGCTTATTGTTCTGGTGGAAGGGCGGATGAGGCTTATTGTTCCGACAGATGGGCGAATTGGGTTTATCATTCTGGCAAGGGGGCGGATGGGGCTTGTTTTATCGATTTGGCGGCGGATGGGGCTTATTGTGTGAAACTTCGGATATATAGTCACTCTGCCCTTTTCCCTGGCCACGGGCTAAATCTCAACCCAGTTCAAGCTGTGGCCTGAAATGAATGTAGACAATCTGACGACTTGCGGTCGCCCCATAAAAGAGAGAATCATGGAGGGCCTCAGGGCCCCCTTACGTCATGGGCTGAAGCTTTCCCGCTGTCAGACGGCTTTTTACAAGTCAAGCAAATCACTTTGTTAAATATCTTCATCCGCAAAGATCTTCCTCTTCTTGAACGATCACATAGGTGTCGTCCGGTAAACGCTAGCTCTAAACCGATATTGGATTATTTGGACGAATAGACGGAATCATTGGCCACGGCTGGCAAAGGGTGAGTGGGAACGCGAGTTTCTCCCACTCCTAAGTTCACCCACCCACTTGTCGTCGTGGATGGTTGCGTGCGAGAGCGCAAAACGTGGGTGGCGGACAGTTCGTCGCAACGTTGAAACGAAGACGTGCACCTTTGTTACGGGACGTCGCTACTTCGGAACCCAATCCAGAACCATTCATACTCAACCTGCCACCACCGTGTAAATTTATATATCAAAATACCTAATCATTACCATAAATATACAATCAGTTGCTATTCTGCAAAAGAATAATTGTAGTCAATTCAATCCTGGAAGAAGCATTTCTTGTGCTATCAGAATATTACTACATACGTTTATGGTAACACACGTATAACAAATTGATATACAAAGGTACAACAATGACAAATGTACTATTGCTCAAAGTCAAACAAGAAAAAGACAAGTTTAGAAAAAGAATGGAAAAGGACCTGCCATACATTTTCACTGAAAAAAAAAGTAAAATTTTACGCATACTTATACAACAATGCCAAGAAAACAAAAGTGAACAATGAAGTATACATGACATATTTGAAGTAGAATGACATGTATAACCAAGTGAATATGTGTACCCATACCGACATGATTATGAATGTAAAAACAATGAAGCACATCAGTTCATATTGAGTCATAAGTACATTTATAAGTATATGAAGAATGCTAATTCAGAGTATATGAAAACTTTTACATACGTGTACATCAATCCATACATGAATACATACATGAAGATTTAAACTACAAAAGTACACCTACGTCTATTAGTAAATTGAAATTATGTAAATGTGTATGTATATTTATGTGAATATATAAATTTATACATATATGTATATGTGTATGTGTATGTACATGTATACGATATGTAAATGCAAATGTGTATGTTTGTGTATGTATATGTAAATGTATATGTATATGTATATGTAAATGTATATGTATATGTATGTGTATATGTAAATGTAAATGTATATGTATATGTATATGTATATGTATATGTATATGTATATGTATATGTATATGTATATGTATATGTATATGTATATGTATATGTA
>SZWC01025394.1:0-7500 GCA_023375785.1 Penium margaritaceum
TGCGTGCCTGCGTGAGTGCGTGCGTGCGTGCGTGCATGCGTGCGTGCGTGCGTCTGTGCGTGTGTGCATGCATGTGTGTGGCTGTGTGTGTATATGTGTGTGTGTATGTGTGTGTGTGTGTGTGTGTTTATGTGTGTGTGTGTGTGCGTGCGCACTCATCCAAACCTGCGTTTGTGCATTCGTTTGTATGTGCATGCGTGTGTACATGCGTTCCTACATCCGTGAATGCCTGCGTGCTTACGTGCGTGCGTGCATGTGCTTGCATGCGTGCGTGGGCGTGCCTTCGGGCGTGTGCATGCATGCGTGAATGTTTGCATGCATGTGCATGGGGGCGTGTGCATGTGCGTGTATGAGGTCATGCTCGTGTGCGCGTGTGCATTTGCGTGTGTGCGTGCACATGTGTGTGTGTGTGTGTGTGTGTGTGTGTGTGTGTGTGTGTGTGTGTGTCAGAAAGAGAGAGAGAGAGTGAGAGAGAGAGAGGGAGTGTGTGTGTGTGTGTATGTGTGTGTGTGTCTGTGTGTCTGTGTGTGTGTGTCTGCGTGTGTGTTTGCATGCGTGCATGCATGCCTCCCTGCATTATTGTGTGCGTGTATGCGTGTGTAGGTGCGTGGGTGCGTGCGTAGATGCGTGCGTGATTGCGTGTGTGCGCAAGTGCGTGCGTGTGCAAGTGCGTGCGTGAGTGCGTTCGTGCGTGCGAGTGTACGTGCCTGCGTTGGTGCGTGCGTGCGTTTGCATGTGTGTGTGTGTGTGTGTGTGTGTCTGTGTGTGTGTGTGTGTGTGTATGTATGTGTGTGTCTGTGTGTGTGTGCCTCAGTGTGTGTGCATTTGTGTTTTTGTGTGCGTGCGTGCTGTGTGCATGTGTGTGTGCGTGCGTGCGTGCGTGCGTGCGTGTGTGCGTGCGTGCGTTTGTGCATGCGTCTTTTTGCATTTGCGTGTGCATTTGCTGTGTGTGTGTGTGTGTGTGTGTGTGTGTAATCTCATTCATGAACGGAAAGAATGGTACAAGGTACTAGCCTGGACCAGACTCTGGTTCCAGGCAGGTTTGTACAAGGAAAGGAAATGCACTGACAGCCTGCAGTATTGAACACAAGTGCACTATGCACAACTACTCGCGTCCCACAAAAGCGAGGTCCTCCTCCGCTGGACCCTCCTCCCGGCGGAGGAGAGCTCTCTGAGCTCGGTCAACATCCTCCTCTAGAGCCGCGTCTGCTGCCCACTCTGCTGTACGCCGACGGAACTGCTGGGCCTGGGCCCGCTGGAGGGCAACCGCCAGGCGCTGGCTGAGCAGCGCTCGAAGTGGCCGCGCCGTGCCCTCGGAGCCGCCATGTCGGGCGAGACGTCTCTCCAAAGCTGTCGTAGCCCTGCGCAAAACCACGCCCAAGCCGCACGAGTTGGCGCCGAGGGTCTCCATGGCGGGGAAGATGAAGTCGATCTGGTCCCGGACCGCCTGTCTGCGCCACTGCGCGTACTTCGCCTCCTTCACCCGGATCGCGTCCTGAAGGGCAACTCCCGGGCGCGTGCGAGACGCCCGTCCCAGGGAGGGGCGCTGGGGGTCGGCGATGACCACGTCAAGTGCCAACAGATGACCCGTGGCCGCGTCAAGGCAGGTGATGTCCGGCCGGCCCCCAGGTATGATCTCATCCGGCTCCTCCCGAACGCCACCCATGCCGCTCTCTCGCATAATCGCCGCGATCTCTCGAACAACCGCATCGTGGACGGCCTTGGGCCCCCCACCCCACGGACACCGCAGGGCGTGCTGCGGTGCACATGGGTGGAGGCGCACCGCAGCCGGACAGGAGCACGTCGGCGTGTGGCGGAGGTACACGATGGGCAATCGAAGACGGAAGCGGCAGGCAACGCGCCAGTCCTCCGGCGCCATGTAGAGGCGGTTGGCAACGGAGCGGGGGTGCGCCAGTAGCCACTCTCCACTGTGCTCACCCTGCACTGCTGCCAGACGCTAGAGCTGTGGGTGCACCTCAAGAGGTCTCAAATCTGTTTTGACCGCCGCACGGAGCTCGTCCAAGCGCCAGTCGTGGAGCCTGGAGCTCAAGTCCTTGAAAAGACGGTGGGGGCTACCCTGCTCGCACTCTGCAAGGCGGGGGACCTGTGCTTGGAGGGGCTCCGGGTAGCGCTGAAGCACCTCCTCCCGGAGGTCTGCAAAGGCCCGCGTACCCCATGGTCCCCCGCGTGGGGCCCCTCGCTGCTGCTGGTGAGGCGGGAAAGATGCTGGAGGCGCTGCGTGACGCACTCCCGGAGGATGCTGAAGGCCGCCTGCGCATCAGGAAGATCAACGAGCGTGTCCAGTGTGGCCTCCACCTGCTGCACCGCCGTGTCTAGCCGGGTCCTGCAGAACTCCGCCGTACCAATGGGTGCGCCAAGGACCCCCATCCCCTCCACCACTCGCCGAATTCAGAACAAGCCAGCTGGAACCACATCGCCGGCCGGCAGGAAGAGCTCGCACTTCTGGGGCTGGACCTCCAATCCTATCGCTGCCAAGCCCCACCGGAGGGCTCCAAAGCCCGTCTCCAAGAGGGACGCCGGGCCCAGCAGATACTTGTCATCCAGATACGCAAAGACCCTGCCAACTCCACCCATGGCGTCTTGGGCGGCCTGTAGGGTGGACTGCTGCACCAAGGCGTACAGGAATGGGCCGAGAGGGTCTCCCTGACGGACGCCCCGCTCTGAGCGCACGATGCACGGCTGCGTCCCGCCCTAGTAGTAGAGGTCCGATGGCTCAGCATACACCAAGGCCAGGGCCGGGACAAGGCTCTCAAATCCCCGCTGTCGGACAGCCTCGAACAGCGCCGCACGTTCCATGGAGTTGAAAGCGTTGCGGACGTCGATGCTGAGAATACCCCGGTTTGGACAGAGAATCAGCTGCTCGGAAATGGTGTGCACAATGGTGTCCATGCCCGTCGGTGCTCCCACACCCTGCTGCAACGGGGCGAGCGCCTGCTGCATCTCCTGGCGCCCCTTCGACACGATCCAAAGCGCCACCAGGCGCCAAATGGCCTCTTTGACCGCAATCGGACGTACACCTCCATCCGGCTTGGCGAAGGCGATGAGCTTGCTGGCCGCCAAGAAGCGTCGGGTAGTCGGGTGGAGCTGGCCGCGGCAGATGGACGCCAGTAGACAGGCGAATAGTCTGGTGAGGTGCTCATCCCCAACCACCGCCTAGCGGAGGTGGTCAAGGGTAAGGCGAGAGGGTCCTGCGGCGGAGCCACGGCTGCAGTCCAAGAGGGCTTTCCGGACACCATCTGCGTGCGGGAACGCGGCTGGGGCACGACGAGCAGACTCCGCCACCCAGGCCGGGATTGGCTGCTGCGCTGGTGGGTGCTTGGCCTGAAGCTGCGCCAGGACGGCAGGGCCCGGAGGTGCCAGAGAGGAGGAAGAGTCGAGGGCATCCACCGCGCGGGCCGTGTTGCCCCGGTGGAACTTTGTCACAGCCCGCTGAAGCCGCTGCTCTGCAGCCTCCTCACGGTGGTGACGCAACGCGCGCGGAGGGGGAGGTCGTCCAGCCGGGCGTGTGTGCAGAACCGCCTCACTCCACAATGCCTGCCAATCGCCTGTCTCAAAGCGTGAAACCAGGTAACGGACCCAGTCCGCATCAGAGTCCCGACGATGCTGTGGCCGCACCCGGAGGATGAGGCTGGGAAGCGCCAGGAGGAGGAGCGGGCCCGCAGCGTCCCGAGGGCGAACCGGACAGCGAGCGAGGGGGATGCGCATAGCTGCTCGGACCGCATCGACGGCTCCAGAAGGAATACGCGAGAAGACGAAGGGCGGCAGAACAGCGATGCCGAAGTGCTGGTCCCAGTCCTGGCCCTCTGCCCAGCGCCACAGGCGCTCCCAACGACCATCCTCCTCCTCGGCAGCCGATCTCGTGAAGCCCTCATCTCGGACGAACTGCTGCTGGTGGAGCGGATGCTGAGGGAGGACCGGGTCCGTCTCCTGCTGCTGGTGTTGGACACCGCGGCGTTGCGGCTCGGGGCGGGACTGTTGCTGTTGCTGCTGCTGTGGGCTGGGCGGGCGAGGCTGCTGCTGCCGCCACAACAGGACGTGCTGGGGTTGTTGCTGCTGCCGGCGCTGCTGCTGCTGCTGTTGTTGCGAGGGCTGCTGATGCTGCTGGCACTGCCGCGGCGGCCGGGGCTGACTATGTGGACGTGAGCACTACTGTTGGTGGCGCTGCTGCCGCTGAGTGGGTAAAACGTCCCCCTCGACACTAGCGCCACTCTCCATCGAATAGGGAGGTGGTGGGAGAGCCAGGGGCCGCTGAGGCTGCACCGGGGCCTGGCGCTCGCCTGTAGAGGCCCGCTCCTGCTGCGAGGGCGACGGTGGCAGGGTGTGGTGTGTAGCGGCTCCTGGGGGCGTGAGCGTATCGCGGGCCCGTGAGACACGCTCGTGGCGCGCCGTAAGATAGCGGCGTCGTTGGGAGGCCCGAGCCGCCTGCTGGGACTCCCGCTGCTGACGCCGACGACGCCACTCTACCTGCCACTCCTGTGGGGTGAATACTTTCTCTGGGTCCGCCAAACCGCCCTGAGCGCGCCACTTCGCGATCCAATCCGCTCTCTCTCGCGCCTCCGCTGCTGCCTCTGCGCTGGCGCAGACAGGGCGGTCCGCAGGTACCTGCGGTGGGGCCTCCATGTCGGAGCGGAGGCGCTGCTCTCCACGGATGGCCGCATCCATGCACCAACGCGTGTGACGGAGAGTCCAATGGCGTCGCAGAGTCCGGCGGGTGCGACCGGCATAGGCGCAGCCGAACCAAGGACACCTCCAAGGAGGCCCTCGCGTCCCCCGGCCGCCCAGAGGGGCCGGTGTATGGCCCGGTGACAACGGGGGAGAGGCCGGGCTGGCATGCACGGCGGCAACACCTCCCGGAGGAGGGGACCATCGTACCAAAGCCAGGGGCGCCGAGTCAGGCGGGGCTGGGGAAACCAGAGGGACGGCTCCACTGTCGCTGGCGACCGCCGCCGCCGCCTGACCGCCAGGCGCTGGACAAGCCGGCGACGCGTCGTCGGGGTCTGTCGACAAGACGGGAAGTACAGACGGCCAATGCCGGCATCGACAAGCGCGCTTGGTCTGAGTACGTCCCGGCCCAGTCACAGTCGTCGANCGTACCAAAGCCAGGGGCGCCGAGTCAGGCGGGGCTGGGGAAACCAGAGGGACGGCTCCACTGTCGCTGGCGACCGCCGCCGCCGCCTGACCGCCAGGCGCTGGACAAGCCGGCGACGCGTCGTCGGGGTCTGTCGACAAGACGGGAAGTACAGACGGCCAATGCCGGCATCGACAAGCGCGCTTGGTCTGAGTACGTCCCGGCCCAGTCACAGTCGTCGATGGCTGGGCTCGAGGCGGGCGGCCTGCGGGCGACTCTTGAACACCTGGCTCCAGCACGAGCTCTACATCAGCCTGCTCCTGCTCCTCCACCTCCGCAGGAGCGTCAAGGGGTGGGGTCGAGCTCCGGCGCCCACGAGGGTCATCGCCGTCATCACCGCCAGTACCTGCTGCATCTCTAGCTCCCCCAGGTGTCGCAAAAGGTCTTCCATCACTCGCGGATCGCGTCTGCCGAGCACCACTCCCGGAGATAGAAGGGCGCGGGCCCGACGACTGGGACTGGCGGCCGCCCTGATGACCCTGGCCCGTAGCAGCAGGAACCGGAGACAGCAACACGGAGGCCTCTGCTGCCGGCGCAGCAAGCACGACCTGCACCGCTGGGACGCCCACCGGGCTCGCGAGGGGCTCGCTGGCCGGAAGCGCGAACGGTAAATCTGGAGGCACCTCGTGCACGGCGGAAGGGGCGACCTCATCTGCTCCCTCCATGACAACCTCCTGCCCTGGGTCGCTGCTGCCCGACGTGTGCGGAGCAGCAAGGTCAGGCGCCAGCTCGTCTGCATGCGCCGGCAGCTTGGAAACGTGAGCCGCCAACCCCAGGACCTGGTGGTGAAGATGTGCGAGGGCTCCGCGACAGCGCTGCTGCTCCTGCAACTCCTGGAGCGCCTGGCTCTCAAGAAGAGCCTGGAGCCGGTGCACCGCCACTGTGACCTCATCGACCCGCGGGTCAGGACCTGGCGAGGAGCCCGCGTGGGCGGCAAAGTCGCTGCGAAGGACTGCCGCCTGCTGATGAAGATGGGCAAGCGCCTCCCGAAGCGACGCATGCTACTGGTGGAGGGTGGAGAGGTGCTGGCCGACGTGGGAGTCATAGCGGAGGAAAAGACCGCGGAGCCGCTCCCGAGTGTCGGCCTGGAGCGCCGCGCACTCACCCTCCAAGTCGGCACGGAGGTGAGAGAGGAGGGCATCGAGCTCCGCGGGCGGAGACGACCGCGCGCCGGGGCTGCGGCTGCGACGGCGGCTGCCGTGGCTACTGCGGTGGCTGCTGTTGAAGTGGTTGCTGCTGCTATTGTTGCGGTTGCTGCTGCTGCTGCTGCTGCTGTGGCGGCTGCCACGGCTCCGGTCGAACATGGTGCTGGCTCTGCTCAACCCGTAGGAGCTGCTGGAGCTGCAACTGCAGGTCCTCCAGCTGCTACTGCTGGCAAAGCTGCGACTGCTGTAGGCGCCACAGATGGTGGAGCTGCTCCTCCTGGTGCCGCAGCTGCTGCTGTCGCATATCCTCCTGCCGCTGCTGCCGCACCTCCTGCTGCTGCACCTCCTCTGCTTGCTGCTGCTGCTGCGGGACGTCCTGCCGCTGCTGCTGAGGGAACTCAGGCTGCCAGAGCTGTGGGATCTCCGCCTGCTATTGCTGCCCAGGAGCCTCCGCTACTGCACTATGGAAGTCACCACCATGACGCCGGGGCTCCCCAGGCTGCGGCAGGAGGGGCCGGAGGCCTGGGGGCAAGCGGAGAGACAGAAGAGGCTGGACGACGCATCCTCTTCGCAGGCGCCTGCGCACCACCGGGCAAAGGGGCAGCGGGGCGGCACCACGCAGCCGAGGCCCTGGCTCCGCCACTGGCTCCGCCTTGCGCTTACAAGGGTTGGCCACACCGACGGCCGGCGGGAGGAGGCGGGGACGCTTATTCCCGGGATGGCGTGGCGCAACGGCCTCTAGGCAGACAGCCGCCGCCCACTTCCGAGCCCCCCAGAGGCCAACAGCGCGGAGGCGCGCCGTCGGCTCGTCATCGCCGCCCGCCACGGACGCCGCGATCTCCTCAATGCGGACGGGCCGGGGGTGGAGAAGGTCAGCGGCATGAGACAGCATGACTCCCAGGCGCCGTCGGGCCCGAGGCGGGCGCCGCAGCGCGTCCCAAGGCAAGGCGACCTGCGCCCAGCCCCGGCATGCCAACTGCACGCGCCACGGGCGCAGCGGGAAAAGAGGGCCAGGGAGCGGCCGCGCACAGAGGGGCCAATCTGGGAAGACTGGAGCCGCTGGGGGAGCCGCGAGAATCGCCATGGGAGGGGATGGGGGAAAGAAGGGAAGGACAGAAAGGAGCTGTTGAACCCGCCTCCGCTGCTGGCGTTGCTGCCACCGCTCCGCTCCCGCTCCGCTCCGCTCCCGCTCCGCTCCGCTCCCGC
>SZWC01025394.1:12500-24933 GCA_023375785.1 Penium margaritaceum
CCAGCGTTGCGTTATCATATGCGAGCAAGGACCCTCCCTCGTGGAGCGCGTTGCCCACACATTCGTGGCATTGCCCCGCCCAGGAGGAACTGCCTGTGACTAAGCAGGCCAGATGGGCCCACTTTGTGCACTTGGCACACCTTCCGCCCTCGCTAACGGTCTTTGCACAAGTGGAACACTGTGCGGCAGGCACCTTTTCCGCGGATGGCTCAGTTTCAGTATCATCTCCCTAAGAGTCCACTTCCTCTCCCTCCTCGGACATTCGAGACAGCTTCCGGAATCCACACTTTTTTTCCGTTTCCCGGCAGCACTGTCCACACATCCTAGGCCCGCTCCGTTCCCCGGCCTTGTTCCTCGGCCGCTTCAGACACTCCTTGCATATCCGGCAGTGGCAGATTTTGCAATCCTCCACAGTGCGGTCCCAACTGTGTCCACATTGGGCACACGTTTTGCCCTCCTTCTCCTTTCTGGCCCGCTCCGCCGCTGCCGCCTGTCCTCCCTGCTGCCATTGTTTCATGGTGGCTCCTAAGACCATGCGGGGGCCTTGCCGTGCTCTGGCCTGCTCCTCCTCCTCCTCCTCCTCTTCCTCTTCTTCCTCCTCCGGGTCCCAACGTCCACGTGCTTCTCCACCTCCAGTGTCTGGGCCTGCTCCGTCATCCCCTCCCGTCTCCTTCTCCGCTCCCTCTTCTTGGGCCTCACTGATGCACTTCAGGCAAGTGCGGTTTCGCCCAATGCAGCGTTTTTCCAGCCCTTGGTGTGCCGGTTGGCCGCAGGTGCGGCACACTACCTTCAGAAGTAGCTCTTTAGGCAAGTTGTCCCCACACCACACACAAGGGCCCGTGTAGGTGGCTAATTCACGGGGGCTCATGGGTGCACCCTTCCGCGGAATGGCTGTGGGCGCCCTCGGGGTAGTCTCCCCACTGCCTTGCTGCTGCTGTTCTGGCCGTCCTGGCCGCTCTTGCTGTTCCTGCTGCTGGTCCCTTTTTTTCTCCACTCGCCGCTGTTGCCCCATTTGAACTTCCCCTACGGACACTTGTTGCACGTCGGAGCCCTTCGCGGGCTTCTCTGCCGAGGGCTCTTGGATCCACGCTTGCAAATGCTCCGACACCTGAGCCTCGCACTGCTCCAATACTTCCTCCGCTCACCAGCCTCTCGAGCCTTTTTGTTCCTTGAGCGGAGGGAGCTCCCCTCCCGTGCCTGGGATGTGTGTCTGCCAAGCCGGGGGTAGGAGGACGAACGCGCTAGCCGGGTAGCTCCGCTTGCTGAATCCCTCCAGTCCTTCTAGCCAAACGTGTCCTGCGTCCACAGTGGCCACGCGGTACACTTGCCGCGTCTCCTCAGCTTCGCGCCCCGCGCCTGGGAATGGGGGGAGGTAGACCAGATTTCCTTCCCTGATTTGGCCGTGGTTCAGGCGTCGGTTCGCGGCGTCACATCTGCGCCAGGCCGAGACAGAGGCCCGGAGTCATGTCTCGGCCCTCATCGCATTTGTCTTTCGGCACCGCTCCCGAAACCACTCCTGAACTTCCCGGTCCCTGGCTGCTTCCCGGTCTTCCTCCAAACGACCATCTTGCTGCTTCCCCTGCTCCATTGGCAACCGCAACGGTATCTGCGGCATGCCCAGTGCCGCACGCGGAGGCTGCCCAAAGAGGAGGGCATTTGGGGAGAACGACGTGGTCCGTCTGGGTGTTGTATTGATGAAGTGTGCGGCCTTTTTCAGAGTTTCCCCCCAGTCCTTGTTCTTTGCGGTAGCCACCGCCCGTTCCAGGATATTGTGTAGCCTCTCCACCTGCCCCTGTGAATGGGGCCGGTATAGCCCAGAGTGTACATGCTGCACGCCCCATTCCGTGAGCTCCTCACGGAACGCCCCCGCGAAGTCGGTGCCGTTTTCACTGTGAACCACGCGGCATCCTCCAAACCGGTAGAAAATCTCTTCCCGAATGAAGCGGGCTGCTTGGGCGGAGGATTCGTCAAGGATGGCAAGGACCCAGGTGTGTTTTCTGAAGTGGTCCACTGCCGCGATCCAATACTGCTCTCCCTGCGCTAAGGCTTCACACGGTTCCTATCCGCGGATAATCAGAAGGATCCAGATCCGTGCGACGGGTCCTTCACCTGGATCCGTAACCGGGGTAACGGATCCTTGGATTCACAGATCCTTGTATTCACGAATCCTGGATCCAGATCTTGAGAGTCATGTACAATGGATCCTTACATTCACAGATCCTGGATCTGGATCTTGCGAGTCATGTACAACGTGTTGTGCTTCGAAACAGCGTGGCAGTGCAATGACGATGTCCATCGACTGCTGCCTTTACCCAAACCATATCTGGCCATCCATGGTGCTGATGACATTATGGGGCTACAGATGGTTGGTCAGTCGACACATAAGAAGATATGAGACCAATGAACTGTCAAGTTGCCATCTTTAGGCTGGAAACTTGACAGGTTTCACGCGGTTGACACGCATGATGCATGTGCCATCCACACAGACGTGTCACAAAATAGTTTGCCGGTCCAAAGTATGCCGCGCATGTTCAGCTGTTCGATTTCAAACGTGCAAATGAGTGTGCTACGCGGATAACTTGAGCCAGACGTCTAGTCAGGTTTTTTTAATCCAACCCCCCTCCCTCTGCCGTAGGATCCGAGTCAGGATCCGCAGATACAAGCCGGATCCACAGTCCTGGATCCGGAACCGCGAATCCGGATCTGGATCCGGATTCACGGGTAGGGTACCGCGGAGCCCAGGATCCGTGTGCAGCCTTACCCTACGCACGGCGGGGACGGGGCCCATGGAAGTCGATGATGATGCGGTCCCGGGGTTCACCGATGGGGGAGGGCAGAAAGAGGGGCATATCCCGCGGCGTCACTTTCCGACTCCGTTCACAGGGAGCGCTGTGCTGCACCACCTCCCGGACCAGCGCCGCAAGGTTTGGCACGTGTAAGATCTGGGACAGGCGATCTTTGAGTGCCTGCATGCGGGTGTGATGGTGGCGGTGGTATGCTTTGACTACCGCCTTTTGCAGCGTGGGCGGGGGCACCCATAATACCCTTGGCGAGGTACGCCAGAGCCTTCCGCTCTCCCATGCATACTGTTCGCAGAGGCGGGCAAGTTCATCTTTTTTCGCCCGTCAAATGTCACCCCCAGCTTCACCTCCAACGCCGCATACACCTTCTGCGCTTCCTCCTTCTGCTGCTCCTTGGTAGTGGCGCGGAGCAGGATGTGTGCCGTCCGCCAAATCCGCCAATCCTGCGTTTCCATTGGTCCCTTCTGACCTGATTTCTCTGCACCAGCTTCCCCCAGCTTCCTCTTCGTCTCGGGCACCTTTCCTGTCAGACCCCGCGCCCGCCTGTCGTCCTGCTCCGCTTTCATGGCCTGAAATCGCTTGATTTTTTCTTCGTAATATAAGGGAGGCTCCAAATCCCAACTGTCCGGCGCGGGGAAGAGGCGGAGGATTCCCACCGCGCGTAGTTCTCCCTCATCCCATCTGTCCCGGAGCCCAATTTCCGGGGGTCCTCCGTGTCGCCTGCCTCGCCCCTCACAAACCTCAATCGTCTCCACCTCCGGCCGTCGTGGTAGCGCGACCTCAGGTAGCCGGAGCAGGCCTGGTCCACTTGCGATAGGCCGATCCTCCTCATCTCCATGTGACTCACTGAGCTCAGAGACCACTACTGCTCCCACTTCCTTTTTGGCCGCAGCAGCCGCGCTGCTGGCTCCGGGCCCTTTTCTGCGGATAGCCGTGGTGCCGCTATCCCCGAGGAAGGGCCGAAGTTGGGCTGGGACCAAGTCAACCGGCATTGGCACGCTGCGAAACACCGTCATAAGCAGCTCCGTTGCCCGGGCAACGTCCTGTTGGGCCTGCGCCAGTTGTGCAAGGTCAATGCCGGGAGGGATGTCTTATGCTTAACGGTGCGGCTTGCTGCGTTTAGGAGGAGGCTCGACGGCGGCACTATCTTCCACCGCTCGCTTGCCATCATCTCATTGGTGGGATGTTGGCCTGGTCTCCGCGGATATTGCCGGACCACCTGTGGCCTGCCTCTTGAGCGGAGTGGCTATGCGGCTGGCCGAGGCGACGTGAGATGGGGCAGCCTGTTTGCTGGCGGCCGCTGATGCTGCGGCCCTTCGAGCTGCCTTCTGGAGCTTGGCTTGCCTTCTGCGTGTGGCTGCCGATAGTGCCGGGCGCGGCTTATCCTTTTGTTCTCCTTTCTTGGCTGCTGCCGCTCCTCGATCGACTCGAGTAGCTACGTGAGCTCGCGTCCTTTCTTCTCTTGCTTGCTCCGTTGCTTCCGCGGTCCTTCCTGCAGCTGTCTATTCCCTTGCTGCCGTAATTTCCTCCGTCGCTCCTGCTTCTGCTACAGTTGCTGCTCCTGCCGCTCTTGCGGCTGCGCCCGCCGCCGCTTCCACTGTTGCCCGTTTGGCGGCTTTACCGTGTCCCGTTGCCACCTCCTCCTCTGCCTTCTCCTCACCCTTCGGAGGCGCATGCTCGGTTGCCGCCATCTGTGTTTCCTCCTCAAGTTCTGCCGCCACACGGTCCGCGAGTGCCTCGGCCTCCTTCCGCTGCTCCTCTTCCTGCTGCCATACTGCTTGCAGCCTACTCCGCATTTAGGAGAGCTCGGGAGACTCCCTTAGGTAGTTCTGGGCCTCCTCCACTTCCGTGAGGACGCGGTTCTTCTCTTCCCGGCATACATCGACGGTCTCCCGTGCCCAGTGCCATAGGGCCTCCTCCTTCAGTGGTCGGCCTTCTACTTGCAGGGCCTTCCCCAATTCCTCCGCCACCGCGACCGCAATCCTTTGGCGGATTCCGCCTTCCCGGGTCAGGTGCCAACACTTTTCGATGGCCATGTACCAGCCGTCGTTCTGTCACTCTGTTTCAGAGAGGTGTGCGAGATCCTTGGCCGCGTGCCGCGCTCCCCTCTTAATGGCAATGGCCTGTAGCAGGTAACCCCACCTCCATGCTTTTGCCCCGAAACTTCCTGCGCGGTGCCTCCTCCGTTCCCGCGGGCATCTGGTAGGCATGGTAGATGGCGAGGGACCGGGCTCGTTCCTGAAGCAGGTGCACATAGCGCCGCCTTGGGTCCTTATTCTGGTCGCGGCGTACCTGGAGCCACCATTTGCGGGCGACGTTCACCGAGCAATCTGGTTTCTCCATGTCGAGGAATGCTGCCATGCCCGTCATGTTATGAGCTTGTTCCAGGTGAGAGTTGAGGACGTCGTGGAGCGCCGAAATGAGACGCTCCGCGCTTGCCGTTTCCAGTAGTTGATCCTGCCGTCCCTCTTGCCCAAGGCCCAAGGCAGCTTTCGCCACGCCCTTCAGGACCACTTCCTAGTTCTTCTCAAAGAGAGAGCGTGCCACTTCCACGCGGATTGCCTCCGGCAGTTCCTCTTGCAGGTGCGTGATGACACTGCTGACTATGTCCAGAAGGCGGGTGGCCCTGGGTTGTTCGCCGCTATCACCCAAGCTTTCCTCTTCCAGATTGGTGGGTGCACCCTCCATGATTGTTCCGGCGCTAAGCAATGGTTGCGGTGTTCCGCATGCCGAGCTCTTCCATGAGGCAGGTGGGGAGGAAGAATGCGCAGTCGGTGCGGAAGGACCAAGTGGCGGAGGTGCGCCCGATGCTGCTGTTGCTGCTAGGGAAGCAGAAGGGCCGGATGCCTGGGTTGCGCTAGGCAATACCACTGGTGCAGCTACCGCTACTGGATTTGCGGAGGGACCCAATGCCGGAAGTGCGCCAGGGGACGCCATTGATGCAGTTGCTGCTGCCGGGGGTGTAGGAAGGTTGGATGGCTGGGGGACGCTGGGTGATGGTGCCACTGCCGCAGGAGGAGCGGAGCGACCTGTGCCAGCCACAGGTGTCGTGGCCTGGCCCGTGGACTGTCGCCGGATATGGCGTCTCGTGGTGCCACCACCCCCCCTGTTCGGAGGCGCGGATCCTGCGCTTGAGGGACGAGCCATCGCGGATGCTGTGGTGCGGTTCACTCCCGAGCTTCTCGTGACACGGCTTGTAAGCTGAGTGCCAGTACCGGGTGGAGCAAGAACCATGGGTGCAGAGACGGAGAGCGGCCGAGGTGAGGTGAAAAGTGGAGTGAACGAACAATCATCGGAAGCTGAAATGAGGCTGAGGATGCCAGCGTCGAGCAATGTATCCGCCTGACGCGGCGCGAGCCAATCCGCCGCCAAGAGCATATCATAGGTGCGCACGTCGCAAACCTGGACTTTGTGTGGTGCATGAACGTTGGTGACCTGCATGGGAAGAGCCGCGATCTGGCCGGTGGGTGCATCGATGGCACCAGTGGAAATAGAGAAGCGGAGTCGGGTGGGTTCGAGGAGGTGATGGATGTTTAGGGCGCTGACCATCCGCAGCGCGATGGTGGCGTGCGTGGCGCCAGTGTCCACAATGGCCGTGAATTTGCGGCCGCACACCCAGACGTAGCACCATGCCACGTGGATTGTAGCCGGCGTTGGTGAGCCGGGGATCTGCGGGGCGGGGGCCCACGTGCATGGCGTGCGGCCAGCGTCTTCCCGGACGCGGGAGTGTTCCGTGAGGATTGTGTGGGCCACCAGGCGGACACCCGTGTCGCGACTGAGGGTGCAGGAGAGGCGGATGCCAACGGGAGAGAGGGAGGGGTTGAAGGAGCAGAAGAGGACCTGGAGACGGTCCGCAAATGCAGGGGAGTGAAGAAGGAAATCCACTAGGGGACGGGATGCCGCGGGTCGAGGAGAGGAGAGGTAGAGGGAGTGGGAGGGGGTGGTGAAGGAGATGCAACAACCGGCACAGCAGGCAGAGTGCGGCGTGATTGCGGCAGGGAAGAGCGGGGGGGAAGGTGTGTTGCAATTTCTTCCAGTGTCCAGCAGCGGATCGTGGGGTTGAAGTGTCAGGCAAACTGGAGGCCTCTGGCCGGGAGAGCCGGAAGAGTCTCCGCGGGGACCAGATGCACAGCTGGTTCCAGTTCTGACAGTAGTTGGTGAGCGACCGCATATTCTTCGTGCGTGAATTCTCGGGCGACGCCCTCCCATTGGGGCTCGGCGTCCACCGAGAGAGGGGCAGGTGCGGAAGGGACATACGTAGGATTGTCCAGCAGGTCCACGGTGTATGGCCAGTCCGCGCGGGGAAGGCGGCTGAGAGCATCGGCGTTGCGATTGGCAAGCGCGGGCTGGTACTTGATCTTCATGTTATAGCCCTGTAGGAGGAGAGCCCATTTGGCCAAGATTCCCTCGTGATTTTGGGTGGTGAGGGAGGCAAAGAGCTCCACGAAGTTGTGGGCTGCGACCATGATATCGTCAATGTAGCAGCTCACATTAGGGATGCCGCGGAGGTTGGAGTCCACGACGCGCTGGAACGTCGCGCTGGCGTTGCGCAGGCCAACGGGCATGCGGGTGAAGGCGTAGAGACCTTCAGGCGTGACAAAAGGCGGTCTTGGCCATGGAGTCTTTGTGCATGGAGACAGCGTGGAAAGCTGCCTTGACATCCAACTTCGTGAACCATCTGCGTCCCTGCTGGCGCTCCTGGATGTTGACAATCAACGGCATGGGATAGGCGTCTTCTTCCGTGACTCGATTGAGATCACGGAAGTCCACACAGAACCGCTTGGATCCGTCTGGTAAGCCGACAATGACCAAGTTGGCTCACCAGGGGCTGACAACGGGGACGATCACTCCTTGCGCCTTCAATTCCGCGAGACCTCCGTTGATGATCTTCTCTTGCTCGGGGAGGATCCAGCGAACTTTCTTCTTGATAGCGGTCGCTCTGCCAGTGTTGATAATATGAAAGGCATTGACAGCCCCAATATCTGTTGCGGAGCCAGCAAAGATTTTCACAAAGGAGTCTAGGAGGTCGCGGAAGTCCTGTTTCTGCGTTGGTGAGAGGCAAGGGTGCAGGATGTGATCCCAGCGAGGGGGCGGAGGTGAAGGTTGGGCGCGGATGGGGTAGAATTCTTTGTCGTTATCCAAGGGAAGACCCTGACCAAACGTCTGCTCACTCCGATGCCACAATCCAATGGTGCCACTGCTTGACCATGGGGTCCTGGGGGACAGGGTCAGGGCGCAGAGCTGCCTGTCATTTGCGGGGACAGTCTTGTGCAATGTGTTCCAGGCTTTGGCAGGTGTAGCAGGCCTTGGGCTTCTGCTGCTGCGGAGGCTGGCTTTGTGTGGCGGGCGATACATGGGTCTCTCCGCTCTGATGCTGGCGAATAGACCGCTGACGAGTGGATATAGCTGTAGCGTCTTGCACTGCGTCCTGGAGAGAGCGGTAGTGATCAGCAATCATAAGACTGCTGACCTCGTCAGGGAGCGTGTGAATCAGGTTCTGTAGGAGAACCCATAGCGGAAGCCCTTTTCCTTGCGGGTTTTTGGCCACGAAAGCCCATGTGAGGAACTGGTCCAGGAATCTGCGGATATCCTCGTCTTTGCGCATGACTTCCTTCTTGATCTTACACAGGGCCTCCTGTTTCATAAGGTGCTTGAAGTGTTCAATGAGGGCTTTGCCAAAGTCCTCAAAGGATGGGAAGGGTGCAAGGGCATTGTACCAGTCGGCCGTAGCTCCTTCGAGGTGTAACTCGGCAGTGGCGAGGCAGAGGTCAGGTGGGATCCGTCCAATGCTGGCGTAAAGTGTGATTTGCTTCAGCCATATCCAAGGATCCTCCTCTGGGGCGCCCTTGAAGGTGTCCAGCCACAGGAGATTTGCAGGTTCGGAGCGGATGTACTGTAGTTGAGGTACGATACTGCGGTTAGTCGTCAACGCAGTCGCAGCAGGTGGAGGGGGAAGATTGGTAGGCTGGCCCGCGGAACATCGCGCATGGTGGATCTACACCAAAGGCTGNCCACAGGAGATTTGCAGGTTCGGAGCGGATGTACTGTAGTTGAGGTACGATACTGCGGTTAGTCGTCAACGCAGTCGCAGCAGGTGGAGGGGGAAGATTGGTAGGCTGGCCCGCGGAACATCGCGCATGGTGGATCTACACCAAAGGCTGTCCCGCGGGCATGTGAGAGCCTAGGTGCGTGTGCGACTGGTGCATGTGCCAGGAAGGAAGAGCTGGCAGTGAGGTGGTGTAAGGTGTGGAGAAGAACGTCATCCCAGAGGGCGGGGCCGGAGGTCCCTGTGTCTGTGGTGCCATCAGCGGAGGCATCCAATAGGTTTGCGTGGTGGGGACCGCAGCAGTATTGGTGATCACAGCTGGTGCCAGCGGGAGGGNCCCGCGGGCATGTGAGAGCCTAGGTGCGTGTGCGACTGGTGCATGTGCCAGGAAGGAAGAGCTGGCAGTGAGGTGGTGTAAGGTGTGGAGAAGAACGTCATCCCAGAGGGCGGGGCCGGAGGTCCCTGTGTCTGTGGTGCCATCAGCGGAGGCATCCAATAGGTTTGCGTGGTGGGGACCGCAGCAGTATTGGTGATCACAGCTGGTGCCAGCGGGAGGGGATGGGCAGCTGTCCCTGCAAGGTGTTGTCCTCCCATCATCCGTGGCGGTGGTGGGTGCGGGTGACTTTGTGGTACCAGCGAAAGTTGCGACATCAGTGGTGGAACCTGAGGAGTCACACCGGCTGTTCCGCCTAACTGCGGCGGATGAAGCTGCTGGTAGGCTTGGGCGGAGTTTTGGGGCGGTGGCGGTGCCCCTTGGGGCAGCGGTGGCTGCGTGCCTGGCACAAAAGGCTGCTGAATCCCTCCTACCTGCGTGGTTCTCATCCACTGCGGTTGCGGAGTTGGCCATGGGAGCGAAACTGTCGCTGAGGGATGTATCGAGGTCATGCCTCCATGCGGCTGCTGTTGATGCACCAGTGGCTGGACCCCATAAGACTGAGTCGTAGTACTCCCTTGGGTGGCGCCTCCAAAGGACTGCGTCCCGTGTGGTGGATACGGTGCCATCACGGGATGCTGCACGGCAAACCCTGCTTGTGCCGGTGCCATCCCCTGCTGAGACAGGTAGCTGGTCTGCTGCGTGCCCATCGTAGGTGTCAGAGTTCCAGCTGGCGCGGTACCCGTTAGTGCCTGTGGTGGGTTCATCTGCTACAGTAGTGCACTTATGGCAGGATGCCCTATCACAGGTGGCTGCGGAGTCGTCCCCGCCTGCATTGCTCCCCCATGTGGTGGTGGCGGGTACACATGTGGCTGGGTCATTCTCGCCGCCGGGGGGACTACAGCTCCCACCGGCGTTATTCTGGCGGATAAGGGTACCTGGGAAGACTGGTGCTGGTTCGCTGGTTGCGCGGAACCCTGGGCCAGAGAGGGTGTTGATGGTCCCACTTGCGTGGTCCCCAGGTTCTGTTCCTGCAGGTGCATCGGCGTCTGCTGCAGACCTAGCACCAGGTTTTGTGCCTGTCCCTCCGTCTGCTCCGACCTAGCCAACTGTGGTGGCAGGTCCATTCCCAGCTGCCCGTCCTGCGCGGTAGCCATGCTCCCCGCTGAGGTGGCGTTGACCCGCGGATATTGTTCGGGCACTAGCTGTTGCTCGCCCGGCGTGGAGTATGCCTGGGATCCATGTTGTTCCCCGGGTTGCACCACCTCGGGCGGCGGACGCATCATGGGTGATGACTACTGCAATAGGGGGTTGGCTGCCGTTGTTGACGGCTGCCCGCCACGGCGTCGGTAGACCAATCCGCGGTAGGCTTCGAGTTCTCCACCAGTGGAGTGCTGCTCCAATGATGGAGGACGAGCGGAAAACCACGGTGGTGCCGTGACCACAGCCTCTTGTCCCTCCGACTCGTGCTGGGACTGGCTGGATCCGCGGCTGCCATGGCCGGAAATGGTCTCCACTTCCACACGCTCGCCCAGAGCATCCATGATACGACGCTAGTGCAACTGCTCTAGCCAGTCCGTTACCCGACGGTGTTGAACGAGCGGATCGGCGCCGGGCGAGGAGCTGACAGGGGTGCGGGACAGCACAGGCGAGGAGTTCCAACTACCTGCGTAGGTGAAGGCTCGGTGCGGCACGAAGCACCGCACTGATGGCTGCTGCTGTCGTCGCCTGAAATCCTGATACACAAAGCTTGCTGCCGACATCAATGTCTGATCTGAAGGGTACGTGCAGTTCCGTTGAACAAAGAGCGAGGAACACTCCACGCTCACCACACCATGACACTGATACCCCCAATTCTACCGCGCCCTCAACTTTCTCTGTGTAGATCTGGCTCCGCGCCTCCCGCGGAGTTTGTTCCTTCCCCACACTTACTACCTAGAAATATGTGTGCAGCTGGGTAGAGGTACTAATGCTAGACGACTGGCATTCCGCGGACCACAGGTCTGGACCTTGGCGGGAGAACCTCACCAGTGAATGAAACTCCGCAGCCCACTTCTTGCCACACGCGAGCCCGCCACCTCTTACCCTCAAGCTCCTCTCCGCGGAACCTCGTTCCGCGGCCGTGCTCAAGCAGGGGCACCGTCGGCAGCTCACTTCACCTCGGACTTGGTTCTTCACACACTTTGTCCCACCGACCGCAGACAGGACACCAAAGGCAGTGGAAGGCAAGGGGGCGGAGGGCTGAGAGCACACATGAGAGTGGGTAAATGTCTTTGATAATCAGAGTACATGAAATGCGGAGTGATCATCAAGGACGCGATCAGGACTGAGACATCCTTGCGCTGTTGCCACCTAAGCCCTATCTACTTGGGACTCCGCACGGTGCGTCTACACACCGTCGGTCTCATCCCTATCATGGCATCCCTTTTCCTCCTATTTGGACTCCACGCGGTGCGGCTACACACCGCGGGTCTCGTCCACACACATACACACAACACATCGTCTAATTGTCATCTTCCACATCCGCGGCTCGTGTGCGCAGTCTTCGTATTCTTCCTTGAACCTTCGTCTTCCGCGGTGCGTCTCCAGCAATTCTTCCGTTATTGATGCTCCATCTTTTCGTGATGATTGGTTGTTGCTTCCTATATTGCTCCGTCCATCCGCTGACCTTCCTGTGCACTTTCAGTAACTGCACGTCTTTACTGCGGCTTGGTCCTTGTTTCCTTTGTGCCGCGGATTTCCCCGCCACTGTTTCCCGCTTTTTCCAATCTTCCGCCACAAGCGCTTGAGATAGCCGTAGGGAAGTCGCCGCAGGTGACGACATCAACCTGCGGTAGCTTCCCCACGGCCACCCATCCTCTCCGCCCCTTTATTCCGAGCCATCCTACGCTCAACCGCGTCTGCGGTAGCCAGCGTTCCTTGCACGATTCTCAACTTGCCGAGATTCCCTCTCCGCGGAATGACCCCTTCGCGGATCAGCGGCAGAAACATGTTTGACAGTGTGTGCTTGATTGCGTGCGTGGGCGTGCCTTCGCCCGTGTGCATGCATGCGTGAATGTGCGCATGCACGTGCATGGGGGCGTGTGCTTGCACGTGCATGAGGTCGTGCTCGCTTGCGCGTGTGCATTTGCGTGTGTACGTGCACACGTGTGTGTGTGTGTGTGTGTGTGTGTGTGTGTGTGTGTGTGTGTGTGTGTGTGTGTGTGTGTGTGC
>SZWC01025395.1:15814-35009 GCA_023375785.1 Penium margaritaceum
CTCAGCACCACCATCACCACAGCTCCCATCACCACCCCCAGCTGGGAGGAACTCAGCCGATTACACTAGAAGGATACAGTGACTCCTGGGCTGATGACCAAGCCAACCGCAAATCATCACAGGGCTATGGCTTTCACCTTGGTTCAGGACTGATCAGCTGGCGGTCCACCAAGTCCTCCTCTGTCTCCCTCTCATCTTGTCAAGCAGAGCTCTATGCAGGTACCATGGCTGCCCAAGAAGCCATCTGGCTGAAGTACCTCCTGGAGGACCTTGGATATCCGCAACCACTTCCAACCCTGTGGTGTGACAACCGGAGTACCATCACCCTCACAGAGAACCCAGTCTTTCATGGGCGAACCAAGCACATTGAGCTGCGCTACTTCTTCATCAGGGAAAAAGTGCAGGCAAAAGAACTCCTGGTTCAACATGTGGCCTCAAAAGCCAAGCGGGCTGAAATATTCACCAAAGCCCTAGACCAGGCACAACATGCAACCCTGGTATATCTTCTAGGTCTCAGGACCAGAGACACCTGAAGTTTCCACGCTGGTTCCCCTTCACAGGGGATGTTGGAAACAAAGAAGAGAAACCAGCGAGACAGTCGGAACACATCCGAGCACACGCAAATAAGCAAAACCACACGAATCTCAACGGACACGCACGAACGAGATCCGTGCACCGACAATACTGCAACCTGAAGTCTTGGAGAAGCACAACAAGTCGCGCTATGGCAAAACCATCGCCACACGTCGCCTGAACGACACAAAGCGGCGCTTCCACCTCGCAGGGGTACTAGCAAGGCACTAGAGCACTACTTTAGGAAAACCAGATCAGTGTACCTCTTTGCTTCCGCCATTTCTATCAATCAATCATTGTTGTTATCTTTGTCGCCGCTCATCGCTTCAGTTCTTCAGTAGCTTGCCTGTCTCGCACCGCTCAGACCTATAACGTGTGACTGCCGATCCAGCTGAACACTTGTCAAACTCCAGTGGCAGAAGGCCTCTCGTGTCGCCCCTTTCGGGACCTCAAAATCCTGACACGGATTTGTACGGAGCTGTATGGAGTTCTACACAATTGTACGGAGTTGTACGGAGTTGTACAGATTTGTGCGGAGTTGTCTGGAGTTGTACAGAGTTGTAGGGAAGTGTATGGTGTTCTACAGAACTTTACAGAATTGTATGTAGTTGTACGAGATTGTACGGGGCTGTACGGAGTTGTACGAGGTTGTACGGAGTTGTACGAAGTTGTACAAAGTTTCACATAGTTGTACAGAGCTGTATGGAGTTGTACATAGTTGTGTGGAGTTTTACAGGGTTGTGTGATGTTTTTTCAGAGTTGTACAATACCGTATAGAGTTGACCTGAGTTGTACGGAGTTTCTATGGAGTTGTACGGAGTTGTACAGAGTTGTAGGGAGTTGTATGGAGTTTTTTGAGGTTGTAAGAAGCTGTACATAGTTGTACGGAGTTATATGGAGTTGTACATAGTTTTTTGGAGTTGTGCAGAGTTGTATGGAGTTGTACGGAATTGCACAGATTCGTACAGAGTTGTACGTAGTTTCACGGAGTTGTACGGATTTGTACAGGATTGTACGTAGTTGTATGGAGTTGTACGGAGCTGTACGCTATTGAACGGAGGTATATGGACTTGTACGGAGTTGTATGGAGCTGTATGGATTTGTATGGAATGGTGTGGAGTTATACCGAGTCGTACGGAGTTGTAAGGAGATTTACAAAATCCTACGGAGTTGTACGGAGTTGTACAGAGTTATACAAAGTTCTACAGAGGTGTACGGATTTGTATGGAGTTGAAGGGAGTTGTACGAAGTTTCTCGGGATTGTAAAGAATTGAACAGAGTTTTCCCAGGCTTAACGGAGCTGTACAGAGTTGTAAGGAGTTGTACATAGTTGTACGGAGTTGTTTGGAGTTGTACAAAGTTGTACAGAGTTGTACGGAGTTGCAAAGAGTTGTACAGTGTTGTACAAATTTGTAAAGAGTTGAACAGATTCGTATGGAGTTGTACGGAGTTGAACGGAGATTTACGGAGTTGTATGGAGTTGTCTGGAGTTCTATGGAGTTTTAAGGAGTTGTACAGAGTTGTACTGAGTTGTATGGATTTGTACAGAGTTGTACGGATTTGTGTGGAGTTGTACAGAGTTGTACAGAGTTGTATGGATCTGTATGGAGTTATACTGGGTTCTGCAGAGTTGTATGGCGTTGTACAGAGTTGTACGGAGTTGTACAGAGTTTCACGGAGTTGACTGATTTGTACAGAGTTTTACAGAAATGTACTCAGACGTACAGAGTAACACGGAGCGGTACGGAGTTGTATGGAGTTTAACAAAGTTCTACAGAGCTACATGGAATTGTACGGAGTTGTACAGAGTTGAAAGGAATTTTACGGAGTTGAACGGAGCTGTACTGAGGTGTATGGAGTTGTGCGGAGTGTTACGGGGTTCTATGGAGGTTTTTGAAAGTTGTACAGTGTTGTCCGGAGTTGTATTGAGTTGTACATATTTGCACGGAGTTGTACGGAGTTGTACAGAGTTGTACCGATTTGTACAGAGTTGTATGAAGTTGTATGGAGTTTCAAATAGTTGTACGGAGTTTTATGGAGTTGTATGGAGTTTCATGGAGTTGTATGTACTTGTACGGAGTTGAAAGAAGTTGAAAGGAGTTGCACAGAGTTGTACAGAGATATGCGGGGTTGCACAGGGTTGTACGGAGTTGTATGGAGTTGTACGGAATTTCACGATATTGAACGGAGTCATATGGACCTGTACAGAGTTGTAAGGAGTTGTACAGAGTTGTACAGGGTTGTACAGAGCCGTACGGAGTTTTAATGAGGTTTATAGAGTTGTATTGAGTTGTACGGAGTTGTACATAGTTGTTTTGTAGATGTACGAGAGTTTTCAGAGTTGTACGGAGTTGTAAGGAGTTGTACGGAGTTGTACGGAGTTGTATGGATTTGTATGGAGTTGTAAAGAGTTATAGAGACATTCACAGAGTTGTATGGAGTTGTACAGAGCTGTAATGATTTGTACGGAGTCGTACGGAGTTGTACTGAGCTGTAAAGAGCTATACGGAGCTGTACTGAGTTGTACAGAGCTTTACGGAGATGAACGGAGTGTAATGGAGTTGTACAGGGTTGTACGGTGTTGTTCAGAGTTGTAGAGAGCTGTACAGAGTTGTACAGAGTTGTACTGGGTTTTACAGAGTTGTAAGGAGTTGTATGGAGCTGTGTGGAGCTTTACAGATTTGTACGGAGTTGTACGGAGTTGTACAGACTTGTGCGGAGTTGTGCGGAATTGTATGGAGTTGTATGGAGTTGAATGGAGTTGTACGGAGTTGTCCTGAGTTTTACAGATTTCTACAGAGTTGTCTGTGGTTGTACGGGGTTGGATGAAGTTGCACAGAGTTTTACGGAGTTTTACAGAGCTCTACCGAGGTCTATGGAGTCGCACAGAGTTGTACGGAGTTGTACAGATGTTTACGGAGTTGTACAGAGTTGCAAAGGTTTGTACCGTGTNGTGTACCAAGTTATAAGGATGTTTACGGGATTGTACGCAGTTTTACAAAGTTGTACAGAGTTGTACAGAGTTGTACGGAGTTCTACGCAGTTACATGGAGTCGTATGGAGTTGTACAGATTCGTACAGAGTTTTACGGAGCTAAACGGAGTTGAAAGCGTTGTACGGAGTTGTACAGAGTTGTACAGAGTTGTACGGAGCTGTACGGAGCTGTGCAGAGTTGTACGGAGTTGTAGGGGGTCATAGAACATGCTACAACTCCCTTGAACTGCGTACAATTCTGTACAATTTTGTACAACTCCGTAAACATCCGCACAACTCCGTACAATTCCGTACAACTTTGTACAACTCCGAATAACTCCGTACAAATCCGTACAACTCTGTACAACTCCTTACAACTCCGTACGACTCCATACAAATCCGTACATCTTGCTACAAATATGTACAACTCTGTACAACCCCGTAGAACCCTGCATAACCTTGTACAGCACCGTACAACCCCGTACAATCCCGTACAACTCCGTGCAACAAGGAAAAAAACAACTCCATTCAACTCCGTACAACTCCGTACAACTCTGTACAACTCTTTACAACTCCGTACAACTCCATACAAATCCGTACATCTTGCTACAAATATGTACAACTCTGTACAACCCCGTAGAACCCTGCATAACCTTGTACAGCACCGTACAACCCCGTACAATCCCGTACAACTCCGTGCAACAAGGAAAAAAACAACTCCATACAACTCCGTACAACTCCGTACAACTCTGTACAACTTTGTACAACTCTATTTAAATATGTACAACTCTGTATAGCTCCATGAAAATCCGTACAACTCTGTACAAATCTTTACAAATCTGTACACGTCTGTACAACTCCAGACAACTCTGTACAACTCCGTACAACTCTGTACAACTTTGTACAACTCTATTTAAATATGCACAACTCTGTACACCTCCATACAAATCCGTACAACTCTGTAAAAATCTTTACAACTCTGTACAAGTCTGTACAAGTCCGTAGAACTTGCTACAACTCCGTACAATTCTGCAGAGCTCCATACAACTCCTAAAAAATCCATACAACTCCATACAACACCGTGCAACACCGTACACCTCTGTACAGCTCGGTACAACTCCGTACAACTCTGTACAACTATGTAAGAATTCTACAACTCTGTAGCACTCTGTAAAACTCCCCACAACTCCCTTAAACTCGTACAACTCCGTATAACTGCGTTCAGCTCCGCACAACTACCTTCAAAACCGTACAACTTTGTACAACTCCGTACAACTCCGTAGAACTCCGTACAACTCCATACAACTCTGTACAACTCCATACAACTCTGTACGTGACCGCCACTCATCCGTCGCATTCGCACGTTGCTACCGCCACCCCACCCCATTTGACACTGCCCGTGCTATCCAAGTTCTAAACCATTGTCACGTGCACCTCCGTCCTCTGTCCCACACCCCCTCCCCTCCTCCCCGTGTGGAAAAAAAAATGCATCAACGTGCCCAACACTGCCCATTCCGCTCGTCCACATTGCATCCCCGTGCCCGCTCAAGCACGTGTCACATTCTCGACCCATCCTTTCAAAGCGTGGTACGATCATGCTTGGACTACTACTCCGGATCCCATTCAAACTCCGCACATAAGCGCCCATGGGCCAGAAGAGTACTAGGATAGGTGACCTCCCGGGAAGTCCTGGTGTCCTACCCATTTTTATCTCCCGAAGGCCGACCCGAATCGTCTCCGAGACTAGGGACTCAAAACTAGGACG
The DNA here is from genome assembly GCA_023375785.1 of Penium margaritaceum. NCBI lineage: Eukaryota > Viridiplantae > Streptophyta > Zygnematophyceae > Desmidiales > Peniaceae > Penium > Penium margaritaceum. Next base: position 21,126 of record SZWC01025395.1, read on the forward strand.
TGAATGCCGCAGTTGTGTCCTAGTTGCGCCCTAGTTGCGCCCTAGTTGCACCCTAGTTGCACCCTATTTGTGCCCTAGTTGCGCCCTTGTTGCGCCCTACTTGCACCCTACTTGCGCCCTACTTGCGCCCTAGTTGCACCTTAGTTGCACCCTAGTTGCGTCCCACAGGAACCCTACTTGCGCCCTGAGTGCACCCTAGTTTTACCCTAGTTGCACCCTAGTTGCATCCTACTTGCGTCCTACTTGCGCCCTAGTTGCATCCTAGTTGCGCCCTAGTTGCGCCCTGGTTGCACCCTACTTGTGCCCTAGTTGCACCCTACTTGCACCCTAGTTGTGCCCTAGTTGCGCCTCAGTTGGACACTAGCTATATCCAAGTTGCACCCTAGAATCACTCTTCATGCGCCCTTCTGGCGCCCTAGTTGCGCCCTACGTGCGCCCTACTTGCGCCCAACTTTCGCCCTAGTTGCGTCCTAGTTACGCCTCAGTTGTGCACTAGCTACACCCTAGCAGCACCATAGTTGCACCCTAGTTATGCCCTAGTTGCACCCTACTTACATCCTACTTGCGTCCTAGTTGTACCCTAGTTGCGCCCTAGTTGTGCCCTAGTTGCGCCCTACTTGCGCACTACTTGTGCCCAAGTTGTACCCTAGTTACGCCCTAGTTATGCCCTACTTGCGCCCTCACTTGCGTCCTAGTTACGCCCTAGTTGAGCCCTAGTTGTGCCTTACTTGCGGCCTACTAGTACCCTTCTTGCACCCTAGTTGTGCCCTAGTTGCGCCCTAGTTGCGTCCTACTTGCGCCCTACTTGTGCCCTAGTTATGCCCTAGTTGCGCCCTACTTGCGCCCTAGTTGCGCCCTCCTTGTGCCCAAGTTGCGCCCTACTTGTACCCTAGTTGCGCCCTAGTTACGCCTCAGTTGGGCACTAGCTATGCCCTAGATGCGCCTTAGTTGCGCCCTTTTTGCGCCCTAGTTGCACCCTACTTGCACCCTACTTGCATCCTAGTTGTGTCCTACTTGCGACCTAGTTTCACCTAGTTGCGCCTCGGTTGGACACTAGCTACGCCCTAGTTGTGTCCTAGTTGCACCCCAGTTGCGCCCTACTTGCGCCCTACTTGCGCCCTACTTGTGTCCTAGTTGCGCCCTAGTTGCGCCCTAGTTGCGCCTTACTTGCGTCCTAGTTGCGCCCTAGTTCCGTCCTGGTTGCACCCTACTTGTGCCCTACATGCGTCCTACTTGCGCCCTAGTTGCGCCCTACTTGCGCCCTAGTTGCGCCTTACTTGCGTCCTAGTTGCGCCCTAGTTGCGCCCTAGTTGCGCCTTACTTGCGCCCTAGTTGCGCCCTAGTTGCGCCCTACTTGCGCCCTACTTGTGTCCTAGTTGCGCCCTAGTTGCGCCCTAGTTGCGCCTTACTTGCGTCCTAGTTGCGCCCTAGTTCCGTCCTGGTTGCACCCTACTTGTGCCCTACATGCGTCCTACTTGCGCCCTAGTTACACCCAGTTGCGCCCTAGTTGCGCCCTTCTTGTGCCCTATTACGCCGTACTTGCACCATAGTTGCGCCCGAGTTGCGCCCTAGTTGCACCCTATTGGGGTCCTTGTTGTGCCCTAGCTGCATCCTAGTAACGCCCTAGTTGCGCCCTAAATGCGCCCAAGTTACGCCCTACTTGTACCCTAGTTGCGCCTCAAATGGGCACTAGCTACGTCCTATTTGCACCCTAGTTGTACCCTAGTTGCTCCATAGTTGCGCCCTACTTGCGCCCTGCTTGCGTCCTAGTTGAGCCCTACTTGCGTCCTAGTTGCGCCCTAGTTGCGCCCTAGTTGTACCCTAGTTGTGCCTCTGTTGAGCACTAGCTACGCCCTAGTTACACCTTAGTTGCACCCTAGTTGCGCCCTAGTTGTACCCTACTTCCGCCCTAATTGCGCCCTACTTGCGTCCTAGTTGTGTCCTACTTGTGCCCTAGTTGCGTCTCAGTTGGGAACTAGCTACGTCCCAGTTGCACCCCAGTTGCATCCTGGTTGTGCCCTAGTTGCACCCTAGTTACGTCCTAGGTGCACCCTACTTGTGGCCTACTTGTGCCCTAGTTGCGCCCTAGTTGCGCATTAGTTGTTCCCTACTTGCGCCCTACTTGCGCCCTAGATGCGCCCTAGTTGCGTCCTACTTGCGTCCTAATTGTGCCCTACTTACGCCCTAATTGCGCCATAGTTGCACCCTACTTGCACCCTACTTGTGCCCTACTTGCACCCTACTTGTGTCCTAGTTGCGCCCTACTTGCGCCCTAGTTGTGCCCAACTTGTGCCCTAGTTGTGCCCTAGTTGCGCCTCAGTTGGGCACTAGCTACGCCCTAGTTACGCCCTAGTTGTTCCCTAGTTGCACCCTAGTTGCGCCCTACTTGCACCCTAGTTGCGCACGACTTGCGCCCTAGTTGTGCCCTAGTTGCGCCCTAGTTGCGCCTAAGTTGTGCACTAGCTACGTCCTAGATGCGTCCTAGTTGCGCCCAAGGTGCGCCCTAGTTATGTCCTAGTTCTGCCCTACTTGCGCCCTACTTGCGCCCTAGTTGCATCCTAGTTACGCCCTACTTGCGCCCTACTTGTACCCTAGTTGTGCCCTGGTTGTGCCCTAATTGTGCCCTACTTGCGTCCTAGTTACACCCTAGTTATGTCTTAGTTGCGTTCTAGTTGCACCTTACTTGCACCCTAATTGCGCCCTACTTACGTCCTAGTTGTACCCTGGTTGCGCCCTAGTCGCGCCCTACTTGCGTCCTACTCGCACCCTAGTTGCGCCCTAGTCGCGCCCTACTTGCGTCCTAGTTGCGCCCTACTTGCGTCCTAGTTGTACCCTGGTTGCGCCCTAGTCGCGCCCTACTTGCGTCCTACTCGCACCCTAGTTGCGCCCTAGTTGCGCCCTAGTTGCGCCCTACTTGCGTCCTACTTATGCCCTAGTTCCGTCCTACTTGCGCCCGTGTTGCGTCCTAGTTGCGCCTCCGTTGGGCACATGCTACTTCCTAGTTGCGCCCTAGTTACGCCCTAGTTGCGCCCTAGTTCTGCCCTAGTTGCGCCCTACTTGCGTCCTAGTTGTGCCCTACGTGCGCCCTAGTTGTGCCTCAGTTGGGCACTAGCTACTCCCTAGTTGCGCCCTAGTTACACCCTCGTTGCACCCTAGTCACGCCCTTATTGCACCCTAGTTGCAACCTACTTGCGCCCTACTTACGTCCTAGTTGCGCCCTAGTTGCGCCCTAGTTACGCCCTCCTTGCGCCTTACTTGTGTCCTACTTGCACCCTCGTTGCACCCTAGTTATACCCTAGTTGCGTCCTAGTTGCGTCCTGCTTCCGTCCTACTTGCGCCCTACTTGCACCCTAGTTGCGTCCTAGTTGCGCCCTACTTGTGTCCTACTTGCGCCCTAGTTGCACCCTAGTTGCGCCCTGGTTGCGTCCTAGTTGTACCCTATTTTTGCCCTAGTTACGCCCTACTTGTGCCCTAGTTGCGTCCTAGTTGCGCCTCAGTTGGGCACTAGCTACGCCCTAGTTGTTTCCAGTTGCGCCCTAGTTGTACCCTAGTTGCGTCCTAGTTGTGCCCTACTTGTACTCTAGTTGCGTCCTACTTGCGCCCTAGTTGCGCCTGACTTGCGCCCTAGTTGTGCCTTAGTTGCGCCTCAGTTGGACACTAGCTACGTCCTAGTTGTGCCCTAGTTGCGCCGTAGTTGCATCCTAGTTGCACCCTACTGGCGCTCTACTTGTGCCCTAGTTTCACCCTAGTTGCGCCCTAGTTGCGCCCTAGTTGCACCCTAGTTGTGCCCTAGTTACGCCCTAGTTGCACCCTAGTTGCGCCCTAGTTGCGCCCTAGTTGTGCCCTACTTGCGTCCTACTTGCGCCCTACTTGCGCCCCAGTTACGCTTTAGTTGCGCCCTAGTTGCGCCCTAGTTGCACCCTACTTGCACCCTACGTGCGCCCTACTTGCGTCCTAGTTGCACCCTAGTTGCGACCTAGTTGCGTCCTACTTGCGGCCTACTTGCACCCTAGTTCTACACTAGTTGCGCCCTAGTTGCGCCCTACTTGAACCATAGTTGTGCCCTACTTGCGTCTTAGTTGCGCCCTAGTTGCGCCGCAATTGGGCACTAGCTACGTCCTAGTTGCGCCCTAGTTGCGCCCTAGTTGCCCCATACTTTCACCCTACTTGCGCTCTAGTTACGCCCTACTTGCACCCTGGTTAAGCCCTACTTACGCCCTAATTGCGCCTCAGTTGGGCACTAGCTACGCCCTAGTTGCGTCCTAGTTGCACCCTAGTTGTGCCCTAGTTGTACCGTACTTGCACCCTACTTGTGCCCTAGTTGTGTCCTAGTTACGCAATACTTGCGCCCTAGTTGCACCCTACTTGCACCCTAATTGGCCCCTAGTTGTGCCCTTGTTGCGCCCTAGTTGCAACCTACTTGTGCCCTAGTTGCATCCTAGTAGCACCCTAGTTGCGCCCTAGTTGCGCCCTACTTGCGCCCTTCTTTCACCGTAGTTGCACCCTCGTTACATCCTAGTTGCGTCCTAGTTGCGCCCTACTTGCGCCCTAGTTGCTGTAAGGAAGAGAGCCGCGTGGTGCAGTCCTGAAGTTGGTCTGATAGACTCTCGTGGATCACGTCTACTGTTTTGGGCGAATCTGAGACTGAGCGTGAGCTTTCTGGTCGCCTCACGCTATGTGAGCAGAAATTTAGAGACAGTCAGTTTGCGAAGGGAATAACGTCGTTTTGCGTTATATTTTGAACATANCGTGGTGCGGTCCTGACGTTGGTCTGATAGACTCTCGTGGATCACGTCTACTGTTTTGGGCGAATCTGAGACTGAGCGTGAGCTTTCTGGTCGCCTCACGCTATGTGAGCAGAAATTTAGAGACAGTCAGTTTGCGAAGGGAATAACGTCGTTTTGCGTTATATTTTGAACATACACATGATCACAACATTTATAGGGCTAGTCATGAGCTTTCCAACGCACCAAACTGCGCACAATTCGGCCAAGCGTAGCCCAAGTTATGCTTGCCGAAGCGCAGGTCTCACCCACCACAGAAACGCCTAATGCTTCCATGGCGCGCACACGCCGTGGCGCCTTCCTTCACGTGCGAAGCGCCTTTCCCAAGGCGCAGGTCCACTTGCACGTGGTGTAGGGGTCCCCTGCACTGTTTCCATGCACCCTACCCACGTTTGGGTCGAGTTTGGTGATGGGGTGTGACGAGGTTCGAAACCTGTCCGCGGACCTGCAGTCAGAATTTTGACAAGTCCCCGAGTAACAAAACGTACTACTGAGTTTCGGACGTTGAGCCAGGATTTTGGCTAAGTCCCTCAGTAACAACCTGTACTTCTGGATCCGGTGGATGATCCACCTGATCAGGCGGATCATCCACCGGACGCCTCGGCAGGCCTATCGGAGAATTTTCTCCACATGGTAACTTTGTTACTCGATCCGGTCGATTATCCACCGGATTTCGAGTCGCAGCCTGCTTCCAGAGTCGCTGCGCACACCCCAATTTTGGAAGGCCATATCTCCCTCGATACTTGTCCGATTCCGGTGAAACAACTTCCACCGGATTCAGCGACTTGCCAACTTTATGGGACAATCCTCTATTTTAAGATCCAAGTAATTGTCGAGTCGCCAGATCCGCCGGAGCGGAAATTGCACTTTCTGGCGGCTCGTCGGCGCCTCCCGGCGCCGCACTTGGGCATGCGGAGGGGCAATTTTTCAACATTCTCCACCTTGCACCTGCCATGCCCGCTGCTCCAGCTTGCTCTTACTCATCTTCCGCTGCGCCCTTCAGCCCATCATAGCTGGTCATCCCAAGTCCGGCCACGCTCATCGTGTGCCGGTCCGCGGGTTGCGCTTTGGTCAAGCAATCCGCAAGCATGTTGTGCGTGCTGCAGTGCTGCAGCACGAACTGCCCCTTCTCGACCATGTCCCGTGCGTAATGGTAATGCACGTCGATGTGCTTCGTCCTCCTATGCTGCGTCGGGTTGTTGGTCAGCGAGATGGAGCCGGTGTTGTCCTCTTGCACCACCGTTGGCTCCTCCTGCGGCACGCCCAGCTCCCCCAGCAACCTGCGCAGCCACACCGCCTCCTTGACCGCCTCGGCCAGCGCGATGTACTCTGCTTCCACTGTAGAGGTGGCGACGCAGTCTTGCTTCCTGCTGCACCACGAGACCGCTGCACCAGCGAGGAAGAACACGTAGCCGGATGTGGACTTCCGCTTGTCCACATCGCCAGCGTAGTCTGCATCCGTGTAGCAGACCAGGCGCAAAGGGTCCGCCCGCCCTTTGCCGTCGAACCTCAGGCGCGCGTGCCGCGTCGCCTGCAGGTAGCGGAGGATGCGCTTGACCGCCTGCCAGTGTAGTGGCCCTGGATCGGCCACGTACCTGCTCACTTGGCCCACCGCGTAGGCCAGGTCCGGTCGAGTTGCCACCATGGCGTACATGAGGCTGCCCACCGCTGATTGGTAGGGCACCCCTGCCATATCCTCCCTTTTCTTTTGTTTGCGGCGCCATTGCCGCACTCAGTTCATAGGTCGTGGAGACAGGACTGCATACTGGTTTGCAGTCCTCCATGCAGTACCGCTTCAGCACCTCGGCCACTTATTTGGCCTGTCCCAGCTCAAGCTTGCGTGCCCTCCGATTCCGCGTAATGCTCACCCCGAGGTAGAACTCCAGCTCCCCCATGTCCGACATCTGGAACCTGCTGCTCAGCTGCTCTTTCAGCTGCTGTAGGCTCGGCAGGTCTGAGGAGCACAAGATCAGATCGTCCACGTAGAGTGCGACAATCTGATGAAGCTTCTTGCTGCGCTGCACGTACACGCTGTGATCTGCCTCACAGCGCTTGAAGCCGATTTGTGCCATGAAGCTGTCCATCTGTTGGTACCAGCATCGGGGCGATTGTTTTAGCCCATACAAAGACTTCCGCAGCTTGCACACCTTGCCCTCCGGCGCCTCCACCCCCTCCATCACCTCCATGTAGATTTCTTTATCGATGATGCCATTGAGGAAGGCCGTTTTTACATCCATTTGGTGGAGCTCCATGTCCTTCGCGGCTGCCACCGCAAGGATCGCCCAAATGCTTGTGAACTTGGCGACGGGGGCGAACGTCTCATCGTAGTGCTCGCCCTTACGCTGTGNACACCTTCCTTTGTGAACTTGGTCTTGAAGACCCACTTGGAGCCGATGACCTTGGCGTCTTTCGGCCTGTCAACCAGCTGCCACGTGTCATTTTCAGCAATGGACGCCAACTCTGACTTGATGGCGGTGTCCCACTGCTTCCCCTCGGGCTGCGCAAGCGCCTCTTGCACGGTTGTTGGTTCCGTTGATGCAGCCAGCATGCACCGCGTCATGCCGATCCATCGACCGGTGCCTGCGTTGAAACGCTTCCCCGCTTTCCGCTGCCTCCCACTGCGGCGCGACAGTCTTGGCGGCGTCTCGTCGCTCTGCTGCGATCCTTCCGACTCAGCCCGCTCCGGTGAATCATCGACCGGACGGCTCCCCGAGGATTCCTCCCGCTCCGGTGAACCATCAACCGGACGGGCGGCGCGCCCGGAGTATTTTTCTCCGACGCCCGACGCGAACTCCGCCGGGAGTGCGCGCTTAGGCACCCGCGGTGCCTCCTTCGACGGATCATTCCGCCGGATCTCCAGCCCAGTTGCATCGTCGTCGAAGTCTTCCGCGTCGGCTGCTGCACCTGCTGCACCGCCGCGCTCCGACGTCGCATCATCGACCTCCGCGTCCGCCGGCTCCTCCTCGTATTCAAGGAGCTGGAACCACTCCCCCTGTTTTGGAGTGTTCCCGACGCTCATGTCGTTGCTGCTGCTACTGAAGCTCTGCTGCTCGTCAAACTCAACATCACGGCTGCGGATGATCTCTTGCGTGCGCGGGTCCCAGAGCCTATACACCTTTTGCGCACTCTCGTAGCCGAGGAACAAGCACGGCTTCGCCCGTGGTTCTAGCTTGCTGTCGCGTCGTTGCGCCGCCTGCACCATCGCGTACGCCTTGCACCCGAACACCTTCAGGTGCGCCACGTTTGGCTTGCGCCCGCTCCAAACCTCCTGCGGCGTCTTCCAGCCGCCCTTACCCTTCAGCACCGCTGTTGGGGTGAGGTTGATGGCGTGGCTCGCTGTACGCACAGCCTCCGCCCAGAACCCTCGCGGCAACCCCGCATCCACAAGCATGGTCCGCACCATGTTGAGCAGCGTCTGGTTCGCCCGCTTCGCCACTCCGTTGGACTGTGGCGAGTACGGCGTAGTGGGTTCCCACTTGATGCCCTGCTGCTTCATCCACCCGCTGCAGCCCACGTACTCTCCGCCGTTGTCGCTGCGTAGCGCTCTGACCTTCCGGCCATTCTGCCTCTCCACCGCTGCGACGTACTCCTTCAGCCGGTCCAGGACCTCGCCATTTCCGCTTCATGAAGTACACGTAGAGTTTTCTGCTGCAGTCGTCAATGAAGGTGACAAAGTATCTGAAGCCGTCATTTGACGGCGTTTTGAACGGTCTACACACGTTGCTGTGCACGACCTCCAGCAGGTCCTTTGCGCGAGCCTCGTTCTCATTGAACGGCTTGCGCCGTGCCTTGCCCAAAATGCAAGGCTCGTACCTTTTGTGCGCTGCTGCATCTGCTGCCGCGTCTGCTGCACCGTGGATGACGAGGCCGTGCACCATGTCGCGCTTCGCCATCTCCTTAACGGTTGCGGGCGACGAATGCCCCAACCGTCGGTGCCAGAGCTCCAGATCAGCTCTTCCTCCCTTGGCCATGTTGACGACGTGCTCCTGCGAGTCTGCTACGACCGATGCCGCGGGGTCCACCTTGGTCTCCACAATGTAGAGACCGCCCTCGCGCTTTGCCTCCAGCACGACCTCGCCGTCGCCGTCGATGTGCACCACTACGCCTTTCCTGCGGAAGAGCACCTCATACCCCTTGTCCGTCAAGCGGCTGACACTCAGGATATCAGCCAGGCCAGGGACGTACTGCACATCACGGATTGTGCACAGCTCTTTCTTACCGCCCACCACGACTTCTACCTCCACGTCGCCTTGGCCGGCCGCCGGCTCGACTTTGTCGTTCGCGACCACCATTGACTTGGAGGACTTCTTGTAGGTGACGAACCCCACCTTCTCGACTTGGGTGTGCTCCTCGGCCCCGGAATCCAGGCACCGCCTGTTGGCCTTCTTGAGGAAGTGGTTCTTGTTGCCGTTGAGGAGCAACCTGCCCTTGCTGTTTTTGCCGCCGGTCTTCGCCTCCTCCGGGCACTCGCGGGCCCAGTGGCCCTCCTTGCCGCAATTGCGGCACGCACCTTTCTTGGTGCCCTTCTTGCCGTCGCCTCTTCCGCCGCTTCCTTTGCCCCCGTTTCCGCCACCACGCATTTTGGTGACGAGGGCCGATGAGGAAGACGAGGACTCCCCGCAGCTCCGGCGGTGCGCCTCGTTGCAGATGTACTCTGCGACCACGCCATAGGTGAGCTTGTCCTCCGCCCATCCTCCAAGGACGGTGATGAGTGGGCCCTAACTGTCAGGTAGGGCCATGAGGAGGGCCATCGCCTGCAGCTGCGTGTCGATCTTCCACCCCACGTCATTGCATTGTGAGGCGAGCGACTCGATCTGCTGCATAGCGGAGATGACATCATCTCCCTCCTCGATTCTCACCATGAGGAGTCGCTTCATTGCGAAGATTTTGTTCGCCAGCGACTTGGATTGATGGATGGAGCAGAGTTTTTGCCAAGTATCGGCTGCCAGCTTGCAGCCCTGGAAGTAGCCCCACTGCAACTCCGCCGTCCCGGACATCAGGAGCATGAGCGCCTCCGTGTTCTTCTTTTCGAAGGCCTGCTTCTCCGCGTCCGTAGCATTTGCCTCTGTGAGCACCTCCTTTCCCAGCATGACATCAAGCAGCCCCTTATGCGCGAGGTGCAACTCGAAGTGCCACCTCCATAGCCCAAAGCCTGGGCCGCCCGCATACTTCTGGATGGGCTGCGTCTCCTTCTGTGCCATGTGCGCAGCTGCTACTCCGAAGAGTTCTCAGAACTTCACGGCGACGTCCAAGATGACGATCCCGTGCGCTACGGAAGATGTGAACGTTGGATGCTATCAGACACGTAGGCCCATAAACCTTTGTCAGGAAGAGAGCACCGTGGTGCGGTCCTGACGTTGGTCTGATAGACTCTCGTGGATCACGTCTACTGTTTTGGGCAAATCTGAGACTGAGCGTGAGCTTTCTGGTCGCCTCACGCTATGTGAGCAGAAATTTAGAGACAGTCAGTTTGCGAAGGGAATAACGTCGTTTTGCGTTATATTTTGAACATACACATGATCACAACATTTATAGGGCTAGTCATGAGCTTTCCAACACACCAAACCGCGCGCGATTCGGCCAAGCGTAGCCCAAGTTATGCTTGCCGAAGCGCAGGTCTCACCCACCACAGAAACGCCTAACGCTTCCATGGTGCGCACACGCCGTGGCGCCTTCCTTCACGTGCGAAGCGCCTTTCCCAAGGCGCAGGTCCACTTGCACGTGGTGTAGGGGTCCCCTGCACTGTTTCCACGCACCCTACCCACGTTTGGGTCGAGTTTGGTGATGGGGTGTGACGAGGTTCGAAACCTGTCCGCGGACCTGCAGTCAGAATTTTGACAAGTCCCCGAGTAACAAAACGTACTACTGAGTTTCGGACGTTGAGCCAGGATTTTGGCTAAGTCCCTCAGTAACAACCTGCACTTCTGGATCTGGTGGATGATCCACCTGATCAGGCGGATCATCCACCGGACACCTCGGCAGGCCTATCGTTGCATTTTCCCCACATGGTAATTTTGTTACTCGATCCGGTCGATTATCCACCGGATTTCGAGTCGCAGCCTGCTCCCAGAGTCGCTGCGCACACCCCAATTTTGGAAGGCCATATCTCCCTCGATACTTGTCCGATTCCGGTGAAACAACTTGCACCAGATTCAGCAACTTGCCAACTTTATAAGGCAATCCTCAATTTTAAGATCCGAGTAATTGTCGAGTCTCCAGATCCGCCGGAGCGGAATTTGCACTTTCTGGCGGCTCGTCAGGCCCGCACTTGGGCATGCGGAGGGGCAATTTTTCAACAGTTGCCCCCTTCTTGTGCCCTAGTTGTGCACTAGTTGTGACTTAGTTGGACACTAGCTACGGCCTAGTTGCGCCCTAGTTGCGCCCTGGTTGTGCCCTAGTTGCGCCCTTCTTGCGTCCTACTTGCGCCCTTGTTGCGTCCTACTTGCGCCCTAGTTGCGTCCTACTTGCGCCCTAGTTGCGCCCTAGTTGCGTCCTCAATGCGCCCCAGTTGGACACTAGCTATGCTCTAGTTGCGCCCTAGTTGCCCTAGTTGCGCCCTACTTGTATCATACTTGCGCCCTAGTTGCGCCGTACTTGTGCCCTAGTTGCGCCCGAGTTGCGTCCTTGTTGCGCCCTAGTTGCATCTGAGTTGGGCACTAGCTACGTCCTAGATGTGCCCTAGTTGTACCCTAGTTGCGCCCTAATTAGACCCTACTTGTGCCCTACTTGCGCCTTAGTTGCGCCCTTCTTACGCACTAGTTGCGCTCTACTTGCGCTCTAGTTGTACCCTACTTGTACCCTAGTTGCATGTCAGTTGGGAACTAGCTACGCCCTTGTTGCGCCCTAGTTGCGCCCTACGTGCGCCCTACTTGCATCCTAGCTGTGCCCTAGTTGCGCCCTAGGTGTGCCCTACCCGCACCCTACTTGCACCCTACATACGCCCTAGTTCCACCCTAGTTGCTCCCTAGTTGTGCCCTCCTTGTGCCCTACTTGCGCTCTAGTTACGTCCTGGTTGCGCCCTTGTTGCACCCTAGTTGCGCCCTACTTGCACCCTACTTGAAGCCTAGTTGCACCCTAGTTCCGCACTAGCTTCGTCCTAGTTGCGCCCTAGTTGTGCCCTATTTGTACCCTAGTTGTGTCCTACTTGCGCCCTACTTGCGCCCTAGTTGCACCCTAGTTCCGCACTAGCTTCGTCCTAGTTGCGCCCTAGTTGTGCCCTATTTGTACCCTAGTTGTGTCCTACTTGCGCCCTACTTGCGCCCTAGTTATGCCCTAGTTGCATCCTTGTTGGGCCCTAGTTGCACCTCAATTGGGCACTAGCTATGCCCTAGTTGCATCCTTGTTGCACCCTAGTTGCCCCCTACTTGCGCCCTAGTTAGGCCCTAGTTGAGCCTCAATTGGACACTAGCTGCGCTTTAGTTGCACCCTAGTTGCACCCTAGTTGCGTCCTAGTTGGACCCTACTCGTTCCCTACTTGCGCCCTAGTTGCGTCTTAGTTGCGTCCTAGTTGCTCCCTACTTGCACCCTACTTGCACCCTAGTTGCATCCTCGTTGCGCCTCAAATGGGCACTAGCTACACCCTATTTGCACCCTAGTTGTACCCTAGTTGCTCCATAGTTACGCCCTACTTGCGCCCTGCTTGCGTCCTAGTTGCGCCCTACTTGCGTCCTAGTTGCACCCTAGCTGGGCCCTAGTAGCACCCTAGTTGTGCCTCTGTTGAGCACTAGCTACGCCCTAGTTGCACCCTAGTTGTGCCCTAGTTGCGCCCTAGTTGTGCCCTACTTCCATCCTAGTTGCGCCCTACTTGCGCCCTAGTTGCGTCCTACTTGTGCCCTAGTTGCGTCTCAGTTGGGCACTACCTACGCCCCAGTTGCACCCTAGTTGCATCCCAGTTGTGCCCTAGTTGCACCCTAGTTACGTCCTAGTTGCGCCCTACTTGTGGCTTACTTGTGCCCAAGTTGCGCCCTAGTTGTGCATTAGTTGTTCCCTACTGCGCCCTACTTGTGCGCTAGATGCGCCCTAGTTGCGTCCTACTTGCATCCCAATTGTGCCCTACTTAGGCCCTAGTTGCGCCCTAGTTGCACCCTACTTGCACCCTACTTGTGCCCTACTTGCACCCTACTTGTGTCCTAGTTGCACCCTACTTGCGCCCTTGTTGTGCCCTACTTGTGCCCTACTTGTGCCCTAGTTGCGCCTCAATTGGGCACTAGCTACGCCCTAGGTACGCCCTAGTTGTTCCCTATTTGCACCCTAGTTGCGCCCTACTTGCACCCTAGTTACGCACGACTTGCGTCCTAGTTGCGCCCTAGTTGTGCCTAAGTTGTGAACTAGCTACGCCCTAGATGTGTCCTAGTTGCGCCGAAGGTACGCCCTAGTTGTGTCCCAGTTCTGCCCTACTTACGTCCTACTTGCGCCGTAGTTGCGTCCTAGTTGCCCCCTACTTGCGCCCTACTTGTACCCTAGTTGTGCCCTAGTTGTGCCCTAGTTGTGCCCTACTTGCGTCCTAGTTGCACCCAAGTTATGCCTTAGTTGCGTTCTAGTTGCACCTTACTTGCACCCTAATTGCGCCCTACTTACGTCCTAGTTGTACCCTAGTTGCGCCCTAGTTGCGCTCTACTTACGTCCTACTTACACCCTAGTTGCGCCCTAGTTGTGCCCTAGTTGCGCCCTACTTGCGTCCTACTTACGCCCTAGTTACGTCCTACTTGCGCCCCTGTTGCGCCCTAGTTGCACCTCCGTTGGGCACAAGCTGCTTCCTAGTTGCACCCTAGTTACGCCCTAGTTGCGCCCTACTTCCGCCCTTATTGTGCCCTACTTGCGTCCTAGTTGTACCCTACGTGCTCCCTAGTTGTGCCTCAGTTGGGCACTAGCTATTCCCTAGTTGCACCCTACTTACACCCTCGTTGCACTCTAGTTACGTCCTTATTGCACCCTAGTTGCGTCCTAGTTGCATCCTACTTGCGCCCTACTTACGTCCTAGTTGCGCCCTAGTTGCGCCCTAGTTACGCCCTCCTTGCGCCCTACTTGTGTCCTACTTGCACCCTAGTTGCACCCTAGTTCTACCCTAGTTGCGCCCTAGTTGCGCCCTACTTCCGTCCTA
>SZWC01025396.1:2840-14459 GCA_023375785.1 Penium margaritaceum
TTTTTTCCGGGCTTTGGCTCCTCAGAACTTGAGCCTCGAGTACCCTGAAGCACCCGATTATTATTTCATGAACATTTTCTACTGGAAAAATGGTCCTTACTCTACAGGTTTGAACTTGGTTTGCATAAAAAGGGTGGGGGCAGGGAGGTTGCATGTGGTAAACGGACATTGTACACGGCGTTCTGGCTTGATCGCAATTAAGGAATGACCTATTTTATTTTCTTTTGCCTTAAAGCATAAGGGTGGAATGACCATATACCCCTGGTTCTGGAGAATAAGCTTGATTCCCACTACCTCGGAATTGTAAGCCTCCTTCACCCCTACCATGCAACAAAAAGCCTGATTCAGCTCTACCTCGTGACAATAAGCCTCATTCACCCTTTCTGCATGGACACGAGTTTTCAGGCATAAGAAATGAATAATGTACCATTTGTCAAAAGACAGGATGTCGACGTCGCATGGATGAGGCGTCGACATGCTGACGTCGTTTTTTCAACCCAACAGTCACAAACTCATTTAGAGAAAGGTTTGTGATTTTTCGAAAGTGGTTTACAGGGAGTTTGCATGGGGGGTCTGTGACTCCGCATGCATTGAACGGGAACCTGCTTAATCCCTCTACCGCATAGACAGGCAGGTGGGGTACACATCCACTTGCAGCATACTCACTGTTGTGGTAACTAATTGACACGATACCAATTTTTTGCACAAAAAGAATGCGGAGGCCACTTTTTCAGAAAATGACTACAACGTCCACCAAATTCATATAATAATTATGAGGGCCACTGTTGAAACAAAAAAACTCTGGATGTCCACCGCGGAAGAGGTGACTACTGTAAAATACAAGACACTCCGCATGCCCACTCTCCACACCCACTACCGTAACACGACAGCATTGAAACAGGACCCTATTGTTGACCCGCGTTGCAAGGGCAATGTGGCAGATGACTGTGTGAGTAGACCACACATTCACTCGCTTCCACTCTGACTTGGCGACATTCTGATTATGGTCACCCATTGGTCTAGTGTATAGGTCAATTTTTTAAGTGTCCAATGGACAAGCGACGCACAGTTTCCTCTTACGACGACCATGCATCCCATGCAAATGTGGCATGCATCCAAAGTTCGCAACGTTAACCGCAGAAATCATTCTTCAACCCACATGTCCTCTGTTGAACAAGTCACAGCATTTAAAACTACAGATCGCCTACGTTTGCGGATGACCCATTGTACAGGACAGTGAGGGCACGCGATCTCTGTCGTCGACTACACATTGCATGCGGCGCATGGTGTCCGACATAACATAATGACACATAGAGGAGACGGAAAATCATGTCAAAACGACCGGTTGTAGGCAGTTCATAGTACAAAGGTCATGGTTTGCATGGCCCTCGTTTCTGCAAGTGTTGCCGGAGTGACACAAGAAATGTGGATGTCAGCGTTCATTGTCTCGCCGTAGCTACTGTTTATGTAACTCACGAACCTGGCTACTGACAGCGACAGGACTGAGGTTCCGAATGGCCCTGGCCGATGGGACCGTGTGAGAGTGTGTGGGGAAGGGGAAGATTTACGGTCATCACCCATGTTGCATCCACTGGAAGCCGCAGCTGTATGGGCCACCATGAAGGCAGACTTCGACGTTTTGGTGACGCAGCATGGGATGCCATCATGATCATCCACACATCCTCAATCGGAAACCATGGCTTGGATCCTAGGCAGGTGTATGCCCTCTCTGCGTCTGCCTAACACTCGTGATCCCTGGGAGCCCTGGCTGTACACAGAGCCTCCCAACCCTTAGTGTTGCTACAAGTAGGCATAGGGAATATCTCTCTCTGAGTCATGTATGGTGTGTTCTCAACATCCCAATCCGTGTTGACACCCATGTAGTTAAGTGTACACTTTCATCCACAAATGTTGTATGAGGTGTCCACTACGTAAATTCATGTATGATAGTAGATAGAATAGATAGTTGAAATTTTTACTCCTCAATGTATCTACGATATGTCCTCTTCCACTTACATGAACTTATCTTTCTCCATCTACGGCCTTCACTCAACAGCATGATGTGTGTATCTGGAATGGCAACAACCATAGTGTCTACACACATGTTTTGGAATGTACGACGTGTGCACAAAGAGTAGCTTTGGGTGTGTTCACTTCGGTGCATGTTGCATGTCATAGCCACCATGTTCAAAGTGGATTCATCACTATGAGAAGTCAGTCTAGTCAACATATCAGTGAAGTATCGACACATTAGTGAATTCATTCTTTTTTCTAACACATTTATGGAGGTTGTTTTACTAACATGAATTTGATCACAATGAAATAAATGAAGTTGGAAGCACAATGAAGATAACATGAGTAGATCATTTGAAAATCAACATTGATTTCATTAAGTCCTGTTAAACAGAGCTTCCATGTTACATGTACTAATCCACACTTGAATGTACACGGGTAGGCCATGCACAAAACGTATGACAACACAAGCTGGACACTTTGCCTCGATAGTGAACTCCTGAAAAGCATCATGGAACACTTCCCCAAAAGGGGATGCACACAATCCCGTGCATGGCCACTTGAAATCTGGCCTGTCCCCTCTCTGCACATCCTAGGTTAAGAGAGGCCATCCTGCAAAAGATGACCTCTCCAACCTTCTTTGCACCCCCCGTGTCATGGGCCACGTGTCATCTGACCCTCTCCCGCAGTTGTTTAATACATGGTCCCCTCTTTGTCATAGTCTTGAGGAAGACATGGGGCAGAACACAAAAACAAGAAATCAACAAGGAATGGGTGAGGGCACTGTTGGCCTGAGGGTGAGTGTGCACCGTGGAGGGTCCCTAGCAGTGGCTGGTTCACACCATCAACTGCTTTTGGAGAGACTGACACTGTGGAGGCAAATGGTTCCAAGGATGGCAGAAACCTGGTCAGAGAGTGAGGCAATAGTTTTGGCCTCAATTGACTGGGAATGAAACACTTTATCAAGGCCCATAAGCAGTGGCATTTTATAGCCACTGATCTAAGCTTTCCAGAACACCAAAGCATGCCAGATTTGGAGCTTTCTAGCACATTCTATGGCTTCTAGAGTGGCCCTTGGTAGGCTGTCCTTTTCCTACCTAGGAAGACATCCCTTCCTTTCTCTAGAAGCTTCTGCCCCTTCCTAGATTCCTCGGCTTGCTTGTAGTAGGAGGAAAGGTGTACAGAAGACCAAGACACCCCTAGATGCCTTGTAGGACAAGTCACCTCTTCTAAAGGGTGTACCACTTTCCTAGACCCTCACCTGGCCTTCTAGAAACTCAAGGAGGAATTCTAGAGTTTGAGCTAGCCTCCTGGCACCTTTTTTCCACCTCCCTTGAGGCAGGACAGATATTCATCTTGTGGGACTTGAATCCGGGCCCCTGCCTCTATAGGTGGACACCACTAACCACTAAGCCACCTTGGCTTGTCTTTTTGGTGTTCCTTTTTTGGAGTCACTCCTGCTATGGTGAGGAGCACTACTCCAACAATCTCCCCCTTGCGCATCACCCATGGCCGTCGTCCATGCTCAACGTGCAACTGAAGAGCCTTTCTCCTCATGGGATGTTAGCTCATACTTTACTGCTCCCTCCCACTCAGCCCCATCTTTCTTGTGCACTGCCTCCTTCACGCTCCTCTTGCGTGAAGTAGACTTGTGCGAACCCAGTCCAGATGCCCTTGTCGGCATCGTACCTTTTTTTCCTTCTTCGTACATGGCTGCTCATGCGGAGCTCTTGAGGCGTTTGTTGTTGTTGCTGTCCCCTTTTGGCACCATCCTCTCCAAGCGCCTGGTCCCCCTCTCTTGGAGGCCTTGGAGACATTGGTCGACTCCCCGCCTCCATGTCGATCTCCGGTGCTTCGGATTCCTCATCCAAACTGGCTGGAAGCAATTCTGCCGGTCGCCCATCCCTCGAGTGATCGTCTCCGGCTGGTGCTGCTGCGAGGACATCACCCTCATTTACGTCCTTAGGCGTCTCCCCCTCAAGTAGTGGCAGCCACTCCCCCCTTTTGGAGAGACCTGCCTCCTTGTCTGTCCAGCGGCTTTTCTCATCAAACGTGACGTAGCGACTCCACACAATCTGTTGCCTCCTTGGCTCAAAGAGCCGGTACGCCTTGCTTCCGCTCTCATGTCCAAGGAAAATACACTGGTGGGTGTGCGGTTCTAGCTTGCTCCGTCCCTCACGTGCCTGCACCATCGCATGTGCAACACAACCAAATGTGCGGAGGTGACACAGCCGGCTTCCTCCCGCTCCACACCTCTTGTGGCGTCTTCCACGCCTTGCTCTCCTTGTCCTTCAACGACTTTGTCGGCATGGGATTCATGATGTACGCTGCTATCCTTGACGCCTCCGCCCAATACTGTTGTGTAATGCCGGCATTGCTCAACGTGGATCGCACCATGTTAAGGATTGTGCAATTTGCTCTCTCTGCGACGCCATTCTGTGGTGGGGAGTGTGGAGTTATTTTCTGCCACTAAATCCCCTTGCTCTTCATCCACCCAAGGCACCCCGCATATTCACCGTCGTTGTCACTCTGGAACGCCTTCACTTTCAACTCAGTTTGCCGCTCCACATCTGCCACAAACTCCTGCATGCACAGAAGGACTTCCCTCTTCCGCTTCATTGGGTAGGGGTAGAGTTTCCGACTGTGGTCATCGATGAATGTGAGGAAGTAGCGAGCTCTGCCGATGGAGCTCTCAAGCAGTCCACATACATCTGTGTGTACCACGGCCAGTTTTGCCAATGCACGCGTCCCCTTGGCCACAAACGGCTACCGCATTGATTTGCCAATGATGCATGGCTCACACACAGTCTCCTTGGTTCCATCAGGGCCGCTGATTCGGAGACCCCGCACCACGTCCCTCTTAGCCATCTCCTTCACTGTTGATGGAGAAATGTAGCAGAGTCAGCGGTGCCATAGTTCCAGGTCTCCTCCATCCTTCGTTGCAAGATTGATGGCGTTGGACCCCGCCCGGCTGTTGAGGATCTTCGCACGTAGCAGGTACAAGCCGTCCTCCCTCTTGGGACACGCAATCACCTCACCTTTGCCCTCCTTGCGGATGACGGCCTCCTTCTTTGTGAAGAGCATCTCAAGTCCCTTGTCGGTAAGGCGGCTGACGGAGAGCAGGTTTGCCCCAAAGTTGGGCATATGCAGCACATCATGGATTGTGTTCGTGACAGGTTTGCCATCCACAATTGACTCAATGCGGACGTTACCCTCACCGGGGGCCACCTCTGTTTTACCATTGGCCACCATCATGCGTCTCTCCGACGCGCCGTAGGTGACAAATGCCGCCTTGTTGCATTACGTGTAGCGGCCTAATCCGGAGTCAATGACGGCAACTCCTGGATCCTTCAAGTTGGTGGATTTGTACGCCCTAAGGGCGTGCTCATCTTTCTTCCCGCCCGGCTACGACCAATCTGTTTTCTTCTTGGGACAGTTGCGCACGTAGTGGCCCTCCTTGCCGCAGTTGAAGCACTCCCTCTTCTTGTCACCCTTCTTGGTGCCTTGTTTGGCACCCTTCCACTTTTTGCCTCGGCCTCCACTTTGAGGATGAACCGTGTAAGCTGAACTTGATGCTACTGCACTCTCTCAATCACTACGTCGCATCCACTCATTACGCACGTACTCAACAACCTTCAAGTACTTCACCTCGTCGAAAGGCCAGCCACCAAGGACTATGACCATGGGACTCCAACTGTCCAGCAAGGCCAGAAGGAGGATCATAGCTTGCAACTGAGAGTCGACCTCCCAACCAGTGGCCACGCACTCCGCTGCAAGAGACTCAATCTGCTGCATGATCTCCATGACGTTGTCGCCTTCATTGGCTCGGAGGGTGACGAGCCGTTTGAAGATGAAGAGCTGATTGGCAAGGTTGCTTGACTTGTAAATGGAGCATAGTTTTGACCATGCTTCTGCGTCCAGGGTGCATCCTTGGATATGCCCAAGTTGTGGTGGGCATAACGCGGACACAAGGAGCACCAACGCCTTTTTGTTGCACTTCTTGTATGCCTCCTTTACCTCAGCCGTTGCAGTCTGTGGTGAAGCAGTCTCATCACCCTTCACAAGCTCAAGTAGTCCCTTGTCGTCGAGGAAGACCTCAAACTGCCACCTCCACAAGGCAAAGCTTGTCCCATCAAACTTAAGGACAGCGCAGCTGCTCTCTTGCTCGCTGGTCGCCACGTCTTGCTGTTGGAAGTGTGAAATCAAGCTGGCTTTGAACCCCTTTGAGGCATGGACCCATAACCCTTTGTTGGCCTGAGGGTGAGTGTGCACCCTGGAGGGTCCCTAGCAGTGGCTGGTTCACACCACCAACTGTTTTTGGAGAGACCAAAACTGTGGAGGCAAATGCTTCCAAGGATGGCAGAAAACTGGTCAGACAGTGAGGCAATAGTTTTGGCCTCAATTTACTGGGAATAAAACACTTTATCAAGGCCCACAAGCAGTGGCATTTTATAGCCACTGATCTAAGCTTTCCAAAACACCAAAGCATGCCACATTTGGAGCTTCCTAGCAGATTCTATGGCTTTTAGAGTGGCCCTTGGTAGGCTGTCCTTTTCCCACCTAGGAAGGCATCCCTTCTTTCCTCTAGAAGCTTCTGCCCCTTCCTAGATTCCTCAGCTTGCTTCTTGTAGGAGGGAAGGTATCCAGAAGACCAAGACATCCCTAGATGCCTTGTGGGACAAGTCACCCCTTCTAGAGGGTGTGCCACCTTCCTGGACCCTCACCTGGCCTTCTAGAAACTCAAGGAAGAATTCTAGAGTTTGAGCTAGTTTCTTGGCATCTATTTTCCACCTCCCTTGAGGCAGGACAGAAATTCATCTTGTGGGACTTGAACCCGGGCCCCTGCCTCTAGAGGTGGACACCATTAACCACTAAGCCACCTTGGCTTGTCTTTTTGGTGTTCCTTTTTGGAGTCACTCCTGCCATGGTGAGGAGCATTACTCCAACAGGCACTGAGTTCAACATGTATGCAACAATGGCCAAGTGTACTGTGCATGTACCAACACATTACCTGTAGTCACAATGAACGGCCTCTGTGCTTCCATTTGTGTCCAAGCAACTCCTTGTACTCAGAGGTGTTTGAGGAGGAGGAGCCTTCTCCAGACTCCCAATCCTCAGTCTCTATAATCACATAGTCGGAGGTTTTTTCCTCCTCTGACCAGTCCGAGGAGGATGATGCTCCGTCTGTTGTGTTTTGTGCTGCTACGTTGGGAGTCCCAGGGCCGTCTACCTGTGAGCAAAGCAGGGGGTCTCCTGCGTTGCCTGCACTGGCAGGTTGTGCTCCTGCTTCATCACGTATGGTAGAAATTTTCGGTAGTGCACCACCCTCTGCACGAGTTCCTACTACTTCTCACCAGATATAGCACTTTTTTCTATCATTGTTGTGAAGTCCCCGTTTGTCACGAGCTCAACGTCAAGTGCAACACCTAAGTCACCCCCATTGGCNCGACCCTCTCTTGGTTGACCCCTACCTCGTCCACCATCATCGCACACTCTGCATCCTACAGCAAGCTGTGTTGCACGAGTTGCTGCAACGTTGGCTGGTGAGAGGGCTGGTGGATGACTAGCTAGCCCGTAGTGGCTGCAGATGCGGTCTCTCTTGCGACGCTCAAACCGGTCCTTGCGCTTGCTCTTTGGCTTGCCAGTACCTCACTTCTTTCCAGGTGGGCCCCACCCTTTCTCTACATAGTGCACGTCTCGCAAGTTGACCAAAGGCATTGGGAGGCGGTATGTCCGCTTCCACACCATTCTTATCAGGTGTATGTCCACATTCATTTACGGTTTGACTCGCGCATCCAGGAGAAGGCTGACCACGTGTTGGCATGGGCAGCCATACTCGGCCGACTAGCCGTAGCTGTACTTCATTAATTTGCAGTCCACCTCTTGCCCAAAGAGGCTCTTTGGGCCCAACACAGCCCCCAGAGAGTGGACCTGTCGGGATGATATCGTACTCACGGGCGTGCTGTGTATTGTTCATCTTCCCATTGGCGAGCTTGAAGAGCGTAGTCTTGCAATCATGTGCAAGCTTCCGTCGTTTTGCAAACAACATTTGCACCCATACATACAACTACACAAATTAGTGGAAGGGGTATAGATGGTGGAGGTTCATGATGCGCGCATTCAGCGACTCGGCCGCATAGCTGGTCTTGTGTCCACAACATACTATGTGTATGTAGATCATGCTCCACCTATCCGGTAGGATATCTGGTTCTCCTCCACTACTGAAGACGTACTCCAGGCCTTGCTTGGACACCCGTGAAAGATTGTCTTGAGCGTGCTTGAACTCCCTGGTGGTGCAAGCATGCGGGAGGGTCCAGAAGAGGTCAGCTGTCAACCGACCCGCTTTGGCCTGCACCATCTCTTGGATGTTCCGCGTATAGAAAGTGTGCGATGCACTTCGCATCTCGCGGGCCACAGCATTGAGGAGCCCTCCATCAGGGTTGGAGATGCTTGCTGTTCCATGCTCCCGTGTCGTGGGATACGCCTCCAACAGTCATTGCACGAACCACGCCCACATCTCCTTCTCGTCGTGACCACATAGCTTCCACGCCATGGGCATGAAGTGGTTGTTGGCATCCCAGTACTGGGCAATGAGGAGCACCTGTTTGAAACAATTGTTCAAAAAATTAGCATCCATTGATATCTGGCGGCGAACATGGTTCCACCCTCGTCACATGCTTTGGGAGCGACGAAGGCCCGTCAGAAGAGACCGTTCTTGTCCTCCTTAGTGCACGCCACGGTCCATGGGTCTACTCTCTTCAATTGGAAGGCATACTGCGCATATCCATCCCTGTCTACATACCGTTCTTTCAATGTAGCAAGAAAATGTAATNCGTGTGCTCGATGTGGCGTAGGACCCATGCAGCGTGCCACGTTTGATTGCCCTTCTTTGTCATTGGGTACATTTGTGGCTGTCGACATACTCAATCACGGTGATGTTGCCATATATGTGCTAGTAACGCTCCTTCAGTAGCCATGCACAACACGCGGTTTTCCACATACCGCAGCGTACCTCAAGGCGGGTGGGCTCATTACAGAACAGAAGAGCGGCATGCTGTGGCCGATTTCATTATCTTGGATAGCTTCCCGACAGGCCTCCATGATGCAGAAGGCTCTTCCGCTCGGGAAATTTTTGCATGTTGCGCTCCCCTTGCGTGCGCGAGCAGGGTGAGCGGCTTGAACATTTATGCTGATTTTGTCCGGTGGGGACGGTGGAGATTCCTCATCAGATGACCTTGCACAAAAGACTCAAAAAACCATGACAGACATGTGCATAGCAGAGAGCGTACATCGACTTAGCAGGAGAACCAACCCCGTTGGCTGCGAAGCCATTTCTACGGACATATTGGGTTCAACCCTCTCGCACGGTAACCAAGAAAGGGATGGATACGCTGGCTTCCGCCAACCCGCATCGTGCACTCCTCAACACGCTGAGGAGAGCACAAAGCCATACGCTCTACAACAAGCATGTGACAGTTGCAGCCGTGATCCTCCCAATCGGTGAATAGCAAGGAGGACTCGGGTGGTAACAAGAGACGAGGACCTCAAGAGGATCGTCGTCCTCGTCGTCCGGATAGTCGCTTCCAGTGGCGTAGAAAATGGCTGCCATCTTGGTGGAAAGTGGGTAGAACAATGTATGCCATGCATTGTAGTATGCAACCTACCCACATTTCACATTTGGCAAACCCACCCGTCAGCGTGAGGAGTGTCATCCCGGAGACAGGGGCACGTTGAAAAAAATCAGTGACATTGGAAGGACATGACCAATACACATGAACAATGACCAAACTGTCGTGACCCATACGGACGACAAGAGAGAACGTCCATATTGCTTGGCGGTTGGGCGGCTCACTTGGAACACTTGAGCAATACATAATTAGTGGTAAGTGTACTTTAATGACAAGGGTCAAAACGATCTAACATACACATACAAGTGAAGAGTTTGGAATGAAGCATAGTCGGGGTCCTTGGGTCAAATGTCAAGCAACGCGTGCAGATTCGTGTCGTGAGTGGTCGGATTTGAGAAGGTCCGACGAGAAATCGGGGGTCTTCGAGAGTTGACAGTGAAGGTGCGGGATGCATCTTTGTATATCCAGATTCCTTGAGAGACATTGAGAAGTCGACCAAAATGGCCATGACACTTATGTTCATAGGTTCGCGAGAATGGTTAAAGTTGTTACAAGGTTCGGGAATATCCACCGGGGGCGAGGCAGTTGGCCAGGTAGCCCTTGGTCGTCGGAGTGAATATCGCAGTCTTTGCGATGCGATGGGCTGCTTGTCGAATAACAAAAATGCCCATTCTAGAAGATTAGGGACTCGTGTATGTCTAGTGCCCAACACCTTTTGCCACCCGTTGATCGCAACCCTCAATCATGATGGCCTCAATCAATGGGTGGGTGTGTAGGCTGGTGTGTGGGGGGGGGGATTTGCCAACGGTTGACAAAGTGTCAATGGGCATTTTTGCATGCGAGTCCCCCCCCCCCAACCCCCACCCCTCAATGCTATCGTGGCTTTCTATAGCGACGACCACGATGGAGGGCTGCGATCTAGCACCACATGCCCGATTTCACAATGCTCGAGCTAAAAAATGCATTTAAGTCCGAGCATGGTGAAAATCGTTGGGCGAATGGGGCTTTCTGTTGTCGGACAGGGGTGGATGGGGCTTGTTCTTTGAGGGCAGGGGTGAATGGGGCTCATTGTTCCAACAGAAGGGCAAAAAGAGTTTGTTTTACTGGCGGAAGGGTATATGAGAGTAACCGGTAACAAAATAGGGGGTAATCGGCATTTTCACTATTAGCTCAAAGGGCGGAAAGATTAGATACCCACCATGTCCAAAATTAAAGCGGGCGTGCCCGCACCCTCAAAAATTGGAGCGGCGTGCCCAGTACAGACCAAATTAAAGCAGCTATATCCACAGGTCGAAAAAATTAAACGACGTTTCCGCGGCACAAGCTATGTCGTTGTTGCATGAAATGCAGGGTCAGAATGCTGACATCATCAAGCTCCTAGAACAATCATAAATCCCTCTTTCGAGGTGATTGTGATTGTTCGAGGGAAGGGTTTGCGCTGGGTTTGCGTGGGGTTTGCGTGGGGGATCCGAGACACCCCTGCAATGTGAAGGCATCTGCAGAGCTCCGCTACCGCGGGGCCCAGCAAATGCCCACGCAAAAACAAGAAAAAAAAACCCTCAACCCCGAATGTGATTCGAGGCTGGGTTTGAAAGTATTTTGTATGCAAGCCAGGCTGGTTTGTGTGCCACGGGAAAAAAATCGAATATTGAAATGGGCGTTTTCGCTCAATCGCGATGGAGCGATGACCCTTTTGGTTTTTTTTTTACGTGCAAACCCCCTATTATGATGTAGGGTTTTATGTTTCATACGAGCAAAGCCCGCGCAAAACATATAAAACCCTATATCGTTTTAGGGGGTTTGCGCATCGAAGAAAAAAAAAACGGTCTTCGCTCAATCGCGATCTCGCGAGGGAGTGACGGTCGCGATCGAGCGACGGTCACATGACTCTCATGGCCATGCTCAATCAGCGCGGCATGTGGCTGATCGAGCATGGTGAGCGAGGGCCGGATACATCGTTCCTTTTTTAAACAGGTGG
>SZWC01025397.1:1885-16623 GCA_023375785.1 Penium margaritaceum
TGTATATGTATATGTATATGTATATGTATAAGTATATGTATACGAAGACGTATACGTATACGTATATGTATATGTATACGTATATGTATATGTATATGTATATGTATATGTATATGTATATGTATATGTATATGTATATGTATATGTATATGTATATGTTTATGTATATGTATATGTATATGTATATGTAAATATATATGTTTATGTATTTGTATATTTGTTTGTATACGTATTTGTAGATGGTTTTCTATATGTATATGTTCATGTATTGTTCATGTACATGTATGTGTATATGTACATGTATATGTATACGCATATGGATGTAAATTTTGAAATGTACATGCACATGAATATGTAATTACTTACGTTTATTTTTGCATATTTTTTTTATTTGATGTATGTATTTGTACATGTACATGGAGATGACTGTGCACTTGTACATGTATGGAAATACGGACATGTTCATGGTTATGCATGTTTACATAGTTGTTTATCTTTGTGTTGTTAAACATGAAATGCCAGAAGGATTTTTTATGTATCATGTTTGGTGTAATCTCGGGTTGAAAAGAGGAATTCAATCATGAGTTTATAGTTCAATGGAGGGTTATGTTGCTAATGCTTTTGTGGTGTTCATTGTTACTTCTAAATGAGTGGAAATCCTTACGATGCTAGGAATGACGATGAACTTGATAGAGAATTACTTCCACGAAAGAGAGGCTTCTCATGAGCAGCTCTTTGCAACACATTGGCTGTTCACCACATGAAGTGTTTGGTTAATGTAGGGATCAACTAGGGGGATGGGCCGGGGAAAAAAATTTCTTGATGCCAAGTCCCACAAGCTGTCCATGCCGGTTGTGTTGACCACATAGCCTTGTCTTTTGGTCCGGGCTGTGCGATGAAAACCAAACCATCCCTCAGCACGTTGCCGAGCGATTCAGCGCCTCCCCCCCTCCCCCCCCACCCTGAACAAGCCTGTTGTGCAATCTTTACACGTCAGCCATAGCATGTACGACTTTTGAAGCTGTCAGAGCATGCTGACACGACATTGAAAAATGGCTTGATCTGTAACACGATAGCAAAACGACGGCCACATACGTAAGACCTCTCTACGTCGAGTTTCAAAGTAGGTTGGATTCGTCTGTGGATGAGGCTAGATGGCCATAGATGTCAGAGAGATTAAAAACATAGCCATATTTGCAAAAGAGCCTGTGCCTATAACAGTCATAGAGCTTGGGTCAAACTGCAATCCACGATGATCTGATTGTCATTGAGGTGGATTCGGAAAGATGAGTTAAAAGGGTGTGCTTTCTTGGACTGGAATGGATGGACCAGGTCGCACGCCCATGCAATTGCCTGACCACTTGTCCGGTTCACTCCAGGGCTTTTGGACAGATGCGCCGATAAGGGAGACTGGAGGAGGTCCTTCGCGTTCAAACTGAGCTTTCGTCAACCACGATCACTGTCCAAGCAAATAGATGCGCGCAATCACGCGCTCATGTGAATCCAAGATAACAGTCCCTAATTTTACTTTGCTTAGTGAGACCACTCCGCAAGCGGCGATGTGCCCAAGGGACAGCACTCACGTCACAATTTTTGACATTTTTTTCCTCAGACCAACCAAACAAAATCTGCTCGGCATTTTTCTCCCATTTCTACCATCTCTATTATGGGCTCAAGTCACAAATACACAGTTTTTGAAACTACATAGTTCTTTTGCTCATCGCCAAGCCAAAAAAAACCTAGCTACCCAGCAGCCGGTACCGCAATGCCAGCAGAAAAGAAAAGAGGCTCCTCCGGGGCGGTGCGCTCGTGAGCGGGACTCGGCATGGTAAGCCGGGAACCTTGCAATTTAAACCCCCCCAGGCATAAAGCCAAAAAACAAAAAGAGGCAAAAAGTCATGGTGGGGTGACATGCCATGCGTCGACGACGCATGGCATGCAACGCCCCCCGCTAGTATCAGTAACCCTTCAACGAAAGGGTTTGTGATACTAGCCCGGGAGGGGAGGGGTTGTCTAGGCTTTGAAGGGAGTTCAAGACTTCCTATGCGTTGAAAGGGAACCTGCTAGGCCCCGCTGCCACAGGACCCAGCAGGAGCCCGCGCAGAACTAAAGCCCTAAAACACCATATGCAATTCGATGTATGGTTTGATAGAGGTTTGGGTGTTGAAAAGATGGGTTTCATTTACAAAAAAAATACAGAAGCAAAAGAAGGGCTTTTTTCTGGATTGTGAGGGATAAATGAACCCTTGGTTTTTTCTCTACATGCAAACCCCCAAATTCGATTTAATGTCTTATGTTTGGCGCAACTCCGCATGCACCAAACATTAAAAACCCTAAATTGAACCAAGGGGTTGCGTGTCAAGAAAAAAGGGGGTCATCTATCCCTTGAGATTCGTGCATGGGAGTGATGTCCCCATGCACTATTTTTTCTCACTCGACTGTTGATGCATGCCGTGAGCGAGCATGACTTCCGATTCGTTTTTCAGGTTTTTTTGCCGGTATTGGGCGGATGAAAGTCACACTTTGTGTTTTATGGGTATCTCAGATTTTTTACCCCTCTCATCATACAAAAAGACAATGGCGTGATCCCTTTATCACCGGGGACTCTTGATTTCATAGTAGCTTGAGCTGGAGGGGTTATAGAGGAATGAATGTAAAATGGGTACAACACATTTTTTTCCCAAACACCCTCGTGCCATGAACTATTGTATGCGGCATTACAAGCATTCTTTTTTACCACTTCTAATGATTCAATCAGCCGAAATGGAAGGGAGGAATTTGTTGGGTTGCCACCAAATGCAAAGCACTCCAGACCATGTTCGCTTGACATTGGGCAACTTGACGGTTTAACCTTTGTGACAAGCAAACCACATATTGATGGTGACTTTTGCCCTCCGACCATATCATTGAGAAACCGGTGGTCTCTCACATTCTTCCAACCCAAGACCTATGGGTACAAGAATTGGATCCAACATTTGCTACATCATATTGTGTTTAATCACAACAAGATAAGGTTCGTGCGGCATCACTAGGATACAATGATGAAATTGAATGGATCTAAGAAACCTTGTGCAATTTTCATAGAATACTACCCTTGTTTTAGCCCTACTTTCAAGAGTGACATGATGTGACCTTATCTTAAATTGCTAGCATTTTGAGAATGATGTTGGAATTTACATGTGAAGCGTCTAACGATTCAATTCTACCACAAAGTCTCAAAATTTTCTATTTGAGAACACTACATCGCGACAACTTGGTCGTGGCACTAGTGGGAAAACTCCAATTAGGAAATCTATTCACCAGAACAAGAAACTCTCAGCAAGTGGATGATTTTCCTTAACACAAATGTCTACCATGTCAGTATTACTCCTTTCACTGACTTGTTAGTAGCCAATAGTAGTGAAAACGAATGGACATTCCAGATCCACCTAAATGACATTAGCAAAGTAGGAAACATCTTACACAATCTTGCCTTATGAGAATGTGTTGGACGGGGGGTGACAATTCAACGCAAACCTTGTGTAATTTTACCCGCGGGTTGAGCTGTTGAGGTCAACCATTTCTTTTGAATGATTCTTTCTTCTTGACTACCCACCTATGAACAATTATTTCCTACAATGGCATCAAATTTATGTGCATTCTTGTGGCAAAAAATCTATTTCCGCCATGACTTACTAATCGGGTTCAACGAGGGGGTAGACAAGATTTTCGCTTCCTCTACAGACCTGGTTTAAACAAAAATGCATCCCTTGCCCAGCCTGGTAAGTGTAGGTACAAGGTATCAAGCAACGGGCTGAGTAGCAACCTAACCACCTTGGGAATTGACAACCCACTGAGCCATCGAAGGGACTCCGTCAAGGCGTTAAGCTCCCATGGGGCACTTTGACGGCTCTCCCAAGGAGCGTAACGGTTGTGCACAAAATCAAAGCTGCTTGATTGCCTTGCATCCATGCCTCTCTTTTGTCCAAACGCCAGATTTCAAAACTACGAAAAAATAATAATTCTTTCGAGCTACCCCAAGTAGCACCATGAATCATAACCATGGACTTTGCACATGGTTGGTGGTATTACATGTTCACAATGCCTTGGCATAACATCATCCAAGAATAGTAACTCTCACGTAGTGCCATGAGAGCAAGAGTGAAAGTTTTTTTTTTTGAAGAATGTGTGGTCCTTTGGTGTACGATTGAAATCCGGTGCTAATCTTGTTAGAAAATTTTGTAATCAAGGTAGACTTACATATGTTTTTGGTGGTTGCAAGGGCTGCTTTGGCATCCCCATTAACAAAAGTCACCTCGTGGATGTTCCCGACAATGTTGTGGGCTGCGCTCGCATCTCTAATAGTAGCAGCCATCTTGTTAACGTTGCGAGTAGTGGTGAGGGCGATACAACATCACCAACATCAATAACTACCATACTAGAGTTAAGAGCAGAGACGAGGACTACACTAGCAACACTAGTCGTTCTAGCCGTCATATTGGAATTTATAGCAATGGCAAGGAATGTACAGGCATTGCAAGTAGTATGAGCTACTCATTTGGTGTTGACGATAGCGGTAAGGGATGTGTTAACATCGTTACTCATAGTACATGTTCTGTTGGCAACGCCAAAAACAGCAAGATTTACACTGGTACCACCAATAGAAATGGGAGCGACAATGGCATTCAACAGCAGTACATGCTTTGTTGGTGCTACCGCCAAGGTAACTTGATGAAAGGCCAATACCAAGGGATGCCATGGTGGCATTGCCAATAGGAAGGGGTACCTCACTAGTGCCTTCGCTATTAACAAGAGTGTGCTTCTGATGTCAGTGGTGGTGAAGTTTATGCTTGTTTAAATCACAGTCACTTAGTTTATCTAGCCACGGCAATACTTTTATAACAAAAAACAGTAGTCTTGCTATGGCTAATGTTTTTTGTTATAAAACCTTGAGGGTGCGTATATGAGCTCACCCCTCCCCCGCGTGCCATAGCCACTGAGGGGAAACAAAGGATGCTAAGGAGGTTTTGAACTAGCATGAACACTATAGGCAACATGGTAGCAATGGAGGTTTAGTTGGCAGAAAACAAGAGGTTTTGTTGGCATGCAAGGGTGCACTCCTCTTCCCTTCATCGGGCTGGATTGTCTTCCATGGACATGGACTTGCTAGCTTGATGAGCAATTGCATGAGAATTCTTTGCCCATCAAGGACAAGAATTATACCGTCTTGTTGAGCAATGGCATGAGTCATGTTAGCATGCTCAAGAACACCTCTTTAGTTATGTCGGCTTGTCATTTAAGGACATGAACCATGGTTACCAATCAAGCTGAGGAATGGTCCTTGTTTGCATGCCTTCAAGTGGTAGGGCTAGCTTACTCAATAACATCGTGAGCCATGCTTGCTTGTCAATCAGTAGCATGAGCTATGAATGCTAGTATATCCCATTGGATTTTTCAACACTAGCATGAGCTAAGCGGGTATGAAGCGCAAAAGCAAGGTGATGGCAACACATTAAACATCCACAAAACCTTGCCTTTAACCTGTTCATTATTCTCAATAGATGAAGTAACTGTGGTACTTACAACCAATTGTTTATGATTGACCAGCTCCTATAACCATGCACGACGAGGCTTGCTTCAAAATCACAACTGTAACATAAGCACAACTACGCATTATGAAGACTGTGGCACTATAGTGGCTCCACCGGGAGTGGTATGGAGCAGCTTTCATGATACAACACAAGTACCTGTTCCCCTCTGTAAGCACACTTATCCCCACTACCCTCCCTCCTCACACTTTGGTTGGTGATCATCTTTTTAAATGGAAAATAACATTAGCAGTTGTGAGAGAACTAAACATTTGAATGGATTTCTCAATGCCATTGATGGCACAAGCAATAGGGAAAGTGAGGATAGTGATCATTTTTTGAAAACCAACTTTTGCAAAGCTATAGCACATAGTGGTGTTCTCTATTGATTCAACCAGATGATCCAGTGGTTTGTTAACCTGTCCATCATTAGGTGATAGCAAATGAGTCATTGTAGATCAAGGCCACAAACTTCATGCAACATATCTTACATAGAACAAGCCACACAATTGCATCCAGATAATCAAGTCTCTGGACAATCAAAGTGACACCATTGGGTTCAATGTCATGAGCAAAGCTTGGAGATCCTAAGTTGTTAATCATGAAGACCATGTTTCTTGGCAATCCCCCAGTACCACCCATGGTGTTTTACACATACATCCTAATGGTTGACTCTTGCACCGAGCATCCTCGACATATGCCAATTTGCATGCTTCACTTATGTGAAGCTAACGTGTTAAGACATGTGCTCACAATGCAAGAAGTACAACACCAAAGCGATCTAAGCATTCATTTGAGTTTCATAGAATATTTATGCTACTTATGCCAAACAAATTTTTGTCACATGATGAATGACACTGCCCAAGACATGTTTGTAATGGAAATGGGTCAGAATGCATGTCTCTCATAACAAGATCCAGGAATGCACTACAGTGGAACATTAGGCTCTAAACTCTTTATACATGTCACGTGCAATCAATAGCCTTCACGACTGAAGGAATGCCATAAACTGATGTTTTTCAACTGATTTACATTGCCTATTGTTAAGTTACCACACATGTACAAAGTGTAGAGCGCACCCAAGAAAGGTTCTAAGTTGGCTAGACCAGTGGCGATACACCCAGCCATGTAAACATAAACTTGAGAATCCGTCAATGTAGTTGCTTATGGAATCAAATGCCTGGGATGTACCTTCATTTATTTTCAAAATGGATGCATGCTTCCATCTAAAAATGCATCATCTTTCAACACCTGCCTGGCACAAAACCAAAATGGTTGCTCAACAAAGCTCATGCTTGGAAATGTTTTTTATGACAGGCATGCCCTTTACTAGTGAGATAGTCTTAACATGCTCAGTTCCGGCAAGGATGTCACATGGCAAAAGTGAGACATCTTAATATCTCCATGATCCATATGTACTTCACCCATGCTATAATACACGGATGAGAGACATTGTTGGCTTTGTCATGGAATTTCTTCATGGTCGTATACATAATGGCTTACGTTACAAGGAGGATAGCATCCACCTTGTGTGGGGAAACTTTGTTATCATTCTGAATTCAAACGTGTGCCAATAAAAGATTTCCCCATTTTCTAATGGGGTAGTAAATAATAGTAAAAAAAAGTGGATGAACGATCAAATTCCAGCCAATGTCATCAGCTAAGTATGGATGTGACATTATGTTGGTCGATGGGTTGCGATCTGATGCGGATCACGTGGGGTTCTACCCAAAGGTTAAGCCATCAAGGCCAACCATTCCTTTAAGAAATTATTTATTCTTGTGTATCTATCTACCAACAATGTTTTGTTACAAGCACCCAGTTGGTGACAAAAAGGACAGGCAGTGTGGGCAACATCACACATCCAAAAAACAACATGTTTTGTTTTACGTTGGAGGATGTACAAATCAATATCAGAGCTAGAATAGCGATGAAATCAGATGTACCAAAGTTTTGGCACATTATTGGATTGAGTTACAACTACATTCACTCCATTTTCAATAAAATTCATGGGATATACATTCAATGCGTAAAATCATGCAGCATCTATTGATATGGTATCAATCCATGTTGACTAAAATCCATCGGAAAACCTAGTGACTTGATTTTGTTTTGTAAAAGCCACTAAGAAGCATATCACCCACATTTTCCAAGAATCTACTTTAGTAGGCATGCCGTTAAGTTCTGATGAAAATCATTTTCTTCCTCTATTCCCTATGCACACTATCATGCTTAGTGGAACATAGGTGGTGAATGCCAAAAAAGTATAGAGTATGACACAATTCACGAAATGGTACAATTCAGTAGTTAAAAGAAGATGATTGGTGTACTTTGATGCAAATTGCAACAGCTGTATAATGCACACATACAAGTGCGCAACCAATAATGATGAGTAACTGGGGTCTTCAGCTCTTGAGTCAAACTATGCGTGCGATGCCTTATCATGAATAGCTTCGTAAAGAAAATTTGTAAAGTAGTGGAGGGTTTGAGAATATCAACATGTATCTTTATGGAACTCTAGCATCATCAAGAAGTAGTAGTATCAGATAAGTATCAGTGTATTCATACAGTTTGTCACAATTTCATGGAACCTCTTTGATAGTGATAAACATGTCAAAACATTATAGAACAAAGCATCATGGGGCATAGAAAATGGCCAGAATCCCCTCAAACTTGCGTAGAATACAAAAGTATCCACATGATGGGCCATGAACATGATGAAAGTAAGTCTCACTCATAAAATGTAGAGACTTGAGTACATCTCGGGCACAACACTCATTTCTACCACAGTTGGTTCTTCCATGTTAAGCCATGTGTAAAGGTTTAAGATGGAAAACAAATAGCAGCCTTCATAACTACATTTTGCAACCATTTTCAAGCAAATCAAACCAAAAAAGGTTTCCAAGGGAAATGATAACCTGGGGATGTACAAGATATTAGGATTCAGAATTTTCATATGGAAGCACACTGTTTCATTTACATATACTGTTGTGTTCTTCATTCATGAGGCATATGATAAGTATAACCTATCCACCATTCATGCAAAGGAGGCATTGAATTCATTGTTGCAAGGAAGATTCAAGGATGGAGTAATATGTACACGTAAGATTTTTGATCCAATGTTATTCAATTCAATAAACAATATTTTGATACAGTTTTCTAGCCCAGCAATACATTGAATTTATTTGTTAAGAGGCCACGTGAAATGGCGATTCTCCGGAGATAATCCTATACCACCACCTATAGTTCTCATGACAACCTGCACCCCTTAAAGTGATCTCGATCTTGATGATAGTCTTGTCACACCCCTGAGATTATGAAAGGGGTGCAAGGCTAGAAGGATGCTCGTGGGAGACCTATGCTTATTGAGATACAGAGCAGAGAAAGCTTGGGTGTTTTTGGAGGAGGAGGCCACCTCAGAATTAAGGTGTAGAGAGAGGATAGGAATCCTGGATGATTGATCAGGGAATGAGCATATGCAATGAAGTCAATGGGAGCAAGGATGGTTGGTGTTATGGGTGCACACTGAATCATTAGTGTAAAGGTGTTTTCACCAATCAATGATTTCAAAGGGGTTTTACCCAAAAAAAAATCACACAATCTACCTCTACAGCGCAACGTTGACCACTCAATCAATTTGCATACAGAAAGCAGACCAAGAGTAAAGGGAACAAAAAACTACACAAGATGCTCTGGAAAAGGTTCATTTGTGCTTTTGTTGTATGATATGCAATCTTGATTTTCTTTATAAGAAGCATTACTGGTCAAATATGCATGTGCATGGACTACCGGGCATTGAATGACATTAGCTTGAAGAATTGCAACCTTTTGCAAGGTAGATAACTTCTCACTCAATCCAAGGAGCAAGAGTTTTCACCAAAACGACATGTGAGACAATATCTAGTCCAAATCCTTCTCGTAGCATGTGCTTTCCACATCTGCTACAGGACATTTGCATGTTTGTTTTCACCAAAGTCAAACCTTGTATTGAACATACGAGACGTGGCTCAATTAACTCAATAAGAGCAATTTTCCTTAGATAAAAGACCTAGAGTTGGGCAAATGTATGATGTATAGGCTAATAGAAGGTGGGAATTTCCGCCAACCGCTAGACCTAAAGTGTTCCACTATAGAATACTGTGTTAGTTTCGAACGCTTTCCAATAAGGTCAAAAGAAAACATTGTGATGAATGTGGAAGCCTTATTGCTGCTGAGTCAATTCATCAAAGGCCCTCAACTTTAATGGAGACTTGCCATGATGTTTTTCAAATGCATTAAGTTATCAAAAGAGTTCCTCAAAGCAACCACTAATAGCGTGATAGTGCATGTACCACTAATCTGTAGAGCCATAGAGCTCCACGTATACCTCATTCTTGTTTCCATACTTGTATACATGCACTTGAAGTTTGGAAAGTTTGCATTGAAGTACACTTATCATCAAGTCCACATCACTCAAGTGTCTTGTTTTCCCA
Organism: Penium margaritaceum; assembly: GCA_023375785.1. NCBI lineage: Eukaryota > Viridiplantae > Streptophyta > Zygnematophyceae > Desmidiales > Peniaceae > Penium > Penium margaritaceum. Next base: position 11,925 of record SZWC01025397.1, read on the forward strand.
AAGCGTCTGTTACCCCATAACTTCTTCCCGTTCACCATGTCCGTTGTTTTGGCCATAACATGACTTTACTCAAGCACCAAAGTCAATTGTAATTTACACGTATTATGATGTTTATGTGCGTATAATTAGACAATGAAGAGAGTTATGATTGAAATACAAAAAGTTGTTTTTATTCATTACTCACATGTCGGATTCTCCATTACCATAACATATGGCTATCCTTCTACATGTGAACCACCAAGGCTAAAGACATTGCAATAGAGAGACAATAGGCATGTTTAACGGACGTGGTCTGTTTTATGGATAAGTGTGGAACCCGAACGTAAGCTCTCAGAATAGTCGTCCAATGACGGTGCGTGAATGGTTGCTTCAGCCATTTTGGCTGAGACCACGCCAAGAACAGACGTGATCGTCATAGGGTACGGATGCAAATCATGCATCATGATCCTACTCATCACACACGATAACTCCATGTGGAAACAGGACCCTAGCACCCCTTATGAGTGGAGGAGTACCAAGATAGATTTTCCATCACAACACTCTTATCTCAAATCCAGTCATGAGGCATTTTACAAGCTAAATTCAAACTACAATCTAACTTGCGGCTAGATTCTAGTTCTTGGCTCCTGGAAACTTGAGCCTCGAGTACCCGAAGTACCTTAAATTTTTCTTAAGAGTATTTTTCACCATAAAAGTGGTCCAAACACTTCAAACACTCTTGGTTGTTCTTTGCTCCCAAACACCGTCAGCCAGGCTCGCCTGATCCTGACGTTGTCCACGAGGCTCGCTTTGTTCTAGATGCGGCTCTTTGGGAGCAAGCTATGCTTGCGATTAGAGATCATGGCATTTGCGACATGGTGGACCTCCCAGGTCGCAAAGCCATTGCTGTACATTGGGTGTTCCGGCACAATCGCAAGCCCAATGGCATGGTTGAGCGATACAAGGCTCGCCTCACTCCCAAGGACATTCCCAAGTGCCTCATCGACCACAATGCCACCTTCTCCTCTGAGGGGAAGTATGCCACTGTTAAGGCACTACTACGCCACGTGGTCAGCATGACTGGGAGCTATAACAAATGGACGTCAATAAAGCATTCTTGCACATTCACCTCGATGAGGAGATCTACCTCGCTCAGCCGCCTCGCTTTGCCGATGCTACGGGCCGTGTTTGGTGCCCCCACTAGGCATTGTACATGGTAAAGCAATCACCGCGTTACAGGATTCTCGAGATTTCTGCCACCCTTGAGCGCGATGGCTATCGTCAAAGTCTAGTTGACCCCACTCTCTTCGTGAGTGACCTCGAGGCACCTTTTGTTGCCATCTTGGTCTATTTGGATGATCTCCTCATCGCCTCACCGGATCCACAGGTTGTTGAGGTTGTGAAGGACCTCCTCTAGGCTGCGTACAAGATGGAGGGTCTCCGTCCTGTCCACGTTTTCTTGGGCATGGAGATTGAGCGTAACAGCTAGCGTTGCTTGCTCACCATACATCACGCTGGGTATGCCTACACTTTGGGAGAGCGGTTCACCGACCTCCTTCCTATTGTTCCACATGCATCTACGCCTATGACGCTTGTGAAGACCGCTGATCCTATGAGGTTGGGGGAGCTGGTGGACAACAGGACCTACCTCCATGTCATTGGATCTTTGATGTTTCTTGGCACTACCTCGAGTACTGACGTTCCGTTTGCAATAAACTTCTTGTCCCTATTCTCCAAGTTCCTACGTCGCCTCCATCTTGAGGTGGCATTGCGTGTCATCTAGTACATTATGTCCACACCCCGTCCCGGCTTGTGTGTTCGCGCCCGTCTTGTTGATGGATACACGGACAGTGATTGGATCCAGGATTGTGATGTCCGTAGCCGGTCGTGTTACATCTTCCTCATCGGCGGCATCGCAGTTTCTCTGAAGGGCGGAGCGCAAGGTTGTGTCGTGCACAGCTTGACTGAGGCTGAGTATGTTGCTCTGGGTGCTGGTGTCTGTGAGAGCATTTGGTTGTGTCACCTCATGCAATAACTGCGCTAGTCCATCCGCTAATTCACTCTTCGCTACGATGATGAAAGCACTTGTCGCATTGCTGAGCATGATGGCATGTATCAAAGCACATGAGCATCGATCATCACTTTGTCCGTGAACGCAATGCGTGTGGTGATGCGCGCCTCATTGGAGTTGACACCTGCCAGAGCATGCCGACTTCCTCACCAAAGCGCTTTGCAGTGGGAAGTTCAAGGCGGCTGTGCATTCTGTTCGTCTTGAGTCCCTCCGTGCTGATCCTAGTTGACGTGACCTTGTTTCATTCCATTCTCTCACTCGAGTTCCGCCTATGTGTCTTTTGTTCTAACGTTGCTGTGGCTCCTTGCGGTTGCTTGTGGCTTGTTGTCGCGTGTCTGTGCATCGTGTGCACTCATGGCATCTGGCGTCTACGAGTCATGGGGGGGGAGGGTGTTGTTGTTTTTGTCTTAGTGACCTCTGGACTTGATGCTCCTTGTATGAAAGCAGGTTAGAGTGGTCAACGGCTACTTGGACGGTCTCAGCTTGATCGTGCACATCCTTATGTTCACAGAGGAGATTTCTTGGTGGCTGGTTTGTTAGGGCCATTTTCTTGGCAACATCACTTCTGCTCTTTCTCACCATAATTATGCAGAGCTTGTTTTCTTACTTTCGTCGCTTCTTTCGGTTCGTGATATGGCCACTCGAGTGTCCGGTATCGTTGTCGGGATCCGCCAGGTTACTTCGACTTTCCATAGGCCAACTAGTGCGCAGTCTGCACGCACGCCGGGCAGACCGAGGGTGGAGTGGACACCCCTCTCGCTCATTGTTTTAACTAATACATTTTCAAGCGTGTCTTTTCTCCACCTTTTCAAGCACTGTTTGTCAAGTTGTGTCATATGCCACATACTCTCTCATAAAAATTGTTCATAGTGGGTTGCCTCATTCCCTCTGTTGTGATGTTGTCAGTCATTCACAGTTGTACAGTTGGTTGTGACCTCTCGGCCGTGTCCATGCTCGTGCAGATCCTTGAGGCAGACCCAGCTGGAGACAGAGTTCCCTGAGGTGATGCTCCACCCGCTGGAAGCAGCCTGGCAGCCTACCCAGTGTACCAGAGGGCTCCCACAGCCCACGGACTACGTTTGGAGGTCTTCAGGATTTTCTCGGTGGACAGCCCTGCCAGGCTGATTTACATGTTTATTTTCTTACACTCGCCGGCTGTTCCCGGACGTAGGCGTGTGACCAGTCGTTGTGTTTGTCTTTTCGTTGTGCATCCGTAGGATCAGACGGCACTCCGTTTGGACGCTTGTGCGCAGAATTATGGCCAAAACAGTGGTTTTGGGCCGGTTCAGGTTTGACAGGCACCGCCGTGTGCGCCACCCGCCGTGAGCCACGGCGGCTATTTATGCTGTGGACCTCTCATTTTTTATCTCTCTCTGCATTAACTTCAGTTGAAGCTTGAGATACAAGTGCACGTGTCTCTCCCTACCCTTGCTGTCCCTTGCATGACCTGTGTGTCAACCAGCCAGACCCGTGCTGTCAGGCTAGCAAGCAGAAAGGCTAGGAAGCTTCCTGGAATCTTCTCATGGTATCAGAGCAGGCGAGCCAGTGCTTGTCGTGCTGCGCAGCAGAGACGCAGCAGCTGCAGNCCTTGCGCGCAGCAGCAGCCGGTCCGAGGCCGCCCGTGTGGCGACTTGGAGCCACAAACCGGGCGAGCAACAGCACCATCAGCGAGCAACAGCAGCAGCGGCGGCCGTGGCCACTCAGGCACCAGAGGCACCAGTACCTTTGTAGGTGCTGACTCCAGCCGTGCAGCTTCCTGGAAGCCGCACGGACGTGGAGGAGCTGCACACGCAAATCGCGTCAGCCGCCATCCTCTCTTCACCCGCCTGTGCCGTACTCAAATAGCCACCAAAAGTTGCGCTCTATGGCTCGTTGGAAAGCTTAGATCTCAAGCTTTCCATCGCGCTCTTCCTCGCCTCATTTGGAGCTCTGTAGCCTCCAGCATTCACCGTTCCGCATCACTGATTTGAATTCTTCATTTTTTCGGCCTGAGCACAAAATCAGGTCGTTTTGGCCTTTTTCCCCACTTTTTGAAGACGAAAATTTCACCATTGTCTTCAGCATCTTCAGACGCCTCTGTGGTCCAAATTTCGCTTCATTTGGACGACCTTCAGTTTTTAGTGGTGAAAATTGAAATTTTTAAATTTTCAGCACTTGGCCGATTTTTTGGTCAGAAGATCGACTTTTGTCAACGTCCTAAATCGGCGAGAAACGCTGACATTTCTGCGTTCGGACGACTTTCGCACCGCCTCAGCATGGAGCCGAGCAGCTCCAAGGGCAAGGAGCTGGAGGACACCGTCACGAGCGGGGGCCGCAGCCCACGCTCAAAGGCGATTGACTTCCTGCTGGTGGAGCAGTCGTCACTCCGCCAGCGCCAGGATGAGCAGTCAGCTACGCTGCGACAGATCCGCGATGCCTTGGTCTCTCTGTTTGGGACACCGGGACATCAGCCCAGGAGAGAGAGAGGCAACCCCATCGGCCCAGGAGTCTGCTAGCCCCAGTGCCGCCCCTGCGCAGAGACGAGAGTCCATGGTCGAGGAGTGGGATCAGGCGCCACCTCCCACTGGGGAGGACGCGCTTCGCCGGCTGATGGAGCAGATGAGGAGCCTGCGCATTGAGACACCGGCGCCCAGTCCGAGGGGACAGCAG